>PVKU01006329.1:0-105976 GCA_004027475.1 Anoura caudifer
TTGAGGTGTCCTTATCGGAAGCTGGGTGTTCAGAAGCCAAAGCGGGAGTTGCTGCTATGTACAGAAGCCAAAAAGCGGGAGTTAGCCTTGAGGAGTCATAATCTGAAGCTGAGTGTACAAAAGCCGAAACAGAAATTATGACTGCCTGGCTGAAATCCAACAGCTGGCTGGCATCTTCTAAGTAACCTAAACAAACTCTCCCAGTTCCTGGTCCCTCTTCTGGTTCACTTTGTCCTAGTTGACTTTTCCTCTACAGTATATATTTTTTAATTCTCACCCAAGGATATGCTTATTGATTTAAGAGAGAGAGAGAGAGAGAGAGAGAGAATATCAATTGGTTGTCTCCTGCATGCACCCTAACCAGGGATGGAACCTGCAACCTTTGGGATGACTATTCCAACCAAGTGAGCAACCCTCCAGGGCCTGATTGATATTCATTTTTGACTTGTTAACAATGGAACCATCAAGGAAGACAAACAATCCAATCTGAGCTGGTTGGAAGGCTCTTCAAGAAACTGGGATTTCTATGGTCTATTGGAAACAGAGTGAGGGGATGAGACTGTTCCATGCACCTGAGTGATTGTCACCTCCTGCAGTCTTAAACGGGAGTGGAGACAAAAACCCTCCGACACATACCTTCCCTGAGATGGTCAGCTTTTGGTGTCAGCTTGGCTGAGCTACTGTCCCTGATTATTTAGTCAAACCCTTATGTAGGTGCAGCTTTGAAGGCATGATGTAGATGTGATTAAAGTCCTTCATCCACTGGCTTTAAGGAGGATTATCCTGGATGATTTAGGTGGATCTGCTTCAATCAGATGAAGGGAAGGAAAAGCAGAGCTGAGGCTTCCCTGAAAAAGAAACTCTGCTGTGGAGACCAGCTTCAGCTCCTGTCCAAGAGCCTTCACCCTTCCACATGGCCTGCTCCATGGATTCCAAACTTGCCCAACCAGACCTCAGAATCATGTAAATCAAATCCTTGTGACAAACCTCTTCAAGTATATCTCTTACTGGTTCTATGTCTCTGGTTGAACCTTGGATGCATACACCCCAGTTCCCCTGCCATTTGGCTCTCTTCTCCTCCCCCATTCTACTCTGAAAGACCATTTTGTATATCCCATTCTCCAGTTTTTCCTGGAGCCACTCAGGCAGACATAGCATAGAGAAGTAAATCACTAACTGAATGAAAGAAGGTAAAGGGATTAGTCCAAAAACAGACACAAAGTACCCATGGACATGTACAATGGTGAGAGGACAATTATGAAAATGGGGGGCAGTATGAGTAGAAGGAGGCAAAGGGGAAAAATGCGACAACTGTAATAGCATAAACTATATAAAAAGAAAGCACAAACCAGGATGCATCTTAAACATTTCTCCCTCCTACTTAGCATTTCATTATGAAAGTTTTCAAACTACAGAAAATTTGAAAATGTTATAGTAAACACCTGTACAGTCCAGATTCTGCTCTTAACATATTATTACACTTACCTCATCTGTTATGTATCCATCCATATATTCTACACAACCATCAGCCCATCTTATTTTTTTAATGCATTTCCAAGCAAGTTGCAGACATTAATATCTTTCTCCCTAAGTACTTCAGCATGTACATCATTGACTAGAATGTAGTATTTATGTATAGTTCTTCTTTTGAGGAAAATCTCATACAGTAAAATGAATGAAGCTTAAGTGCACCATTTAATAAGTTTTGACAAGTGCATCCACCTGTGTGACCTGAACCTCCTGGCAGGATGTTCACATCATCCCAAAGTGCCCCACATTCCTTCCCAGTCAATACTTTTCTTACCCCATCAGAAGCAATCACCAATCTGATTTTTTCCCCTCCATAGATATAGTTTAGCTTATTTGAGAAATTTGTAAATATAGAATTATGGAGTGTGTACTCTTTTGTGTCTGGCTACTTTTACTTACACAGTGTTTTTGAGATTCATCCACAATGCTTCATTTTGCAGTTAAGCATTTCATTGGATGAATATACCACTGTTTGTTTATACATTCTCCTATTGATGGATATCTGGGATTGTTTGGGGCTATTATGACTAAAGCTGCTATGAATTATCTGTATGTCTTTCTGTGGATATATGATTTTTATATCTTGTAGGTTAATATCTAGGGTTGAAATTGATATGTCATATGGTAGGTTTTGTTTACACTTCCTCCTGCAGTGCTTGGGGGTTCTGACTGCTTTATATCATCACCTACACTTTTTGTTGTTAGTTTTGAATTTTTTAGCCATTCTGGTGGGTGTGTAGTGATATCTCATTGTGGTTTTAATGTATACTTCTGTGATGACTAATGATATTGAGCCCACTTTCATGATAACACAGCCTTTTGATCACATGTTTACATCACTGATTATCTCTACCCACATCTTGTGGGGGATTGGAGTGACCTAGTCATGAGTTACATTCTGAAGTTTTATCTTAAGTGGTGTCTTTTTAATGCCTAGGTGAAATTCTTGACTCCAGTGAGGAATCTGGGGACAAAAGTACTTATACAAATGCCATGTTCCCAATAGAAGTAACATCTTAAAAGGGCAATGGAGTTCAAGTCTGGAGTTGGGTAAGAAAAAGATGAGTAAGAAGGGGGTCAATGGGATAATGGGAGCCCATGAGGATCAGATGGTCCAGTGAGGGTCATGAGGGCCAAAGAGGATCAGGGGACCCATATAAAGGGCAATAAGATTATGGAGACAGTGAGGATCATGGGGGTGAATAGGATCATTGGCACATTGAAGGCCATAGGGCCAGTGAGGATCATGGTAGCCAGTGGGATTGTAGGAGTTACTGAGGACAATGGGGGTCAGTAAGGATCATGGGGGTTGCTGAAGACCTGGGGGTGAGTGAAGAGCATGGGGGTCTGTGAAGATCATGAGGGCCAGTGAGGGTCATGGAAACTGATGGATTCATGGGATCACGAAGGACAGACAGTAGGGATCACTGAGGACCATGGGGACAGTGAGGATCAGGGGGCTCAGTGAGGACCATGGGGGCCAATAAGGAATCATGGAGTCAGTGAAGACTGGGGGGTTCAGTGAGGGCCATGGGTCAATGAGAATGAGGGGGACTAACTAGGCCCTTGACCCTGAGATTTCTGGGTGTCTTCTATTCCTCAATGCCTCAGCAATAGGTTGTGTAGGGATGTCCTGGGCTAGACCAGCTATTTAGGGATAATTTTTCAATTAGGGAAATACATTTTTTCTTATAAATTAGTATGTGATATTCATGTAATAAAATAGTGAACATTTTTTGCTGTGTTCTTACTGTAAACATTTTCCCCAGTCTATTGTTAAAAATTCCAGCTTCTTACACAGTGACTCCCTGGTGTCATGGTAGAATTGTGATGGTGGTTTTTCAGATGTTAATGCATAACCCCTATAACAGAATAACATCTGTTATTCTGCCATTACTGACAACTATTATTAAGCAAAGGCTTTAAGTTAGGGAGATAAATATGACATACACTCAGCAAAGACAGAGAGATTTGATGATCAACATTCCTTAAAGCAGAAGTTGAGGCTGAATCAAGTTCTTGATGGAAAATAATTTGCCCTTCTAACCACTCTAACTCATTTGCCTACACAGATACATGGCTGGGAGCTGTTGGGGGCCTCTGTTCTAAGCAAAACATTATGCAAAGCTGGACTTTTACAAAAGATACAAAAATGAAGGGTGCTTTTAAAAATATTTTAAATAGATGTTGTTATATAAGAGTTCATTAGAGAATTCATTCAAATTTTAAGTCCTTATCCACTTAAAATATAATTTAAATTGTCAAAAATTCATCAGACAACTGATTTTACCAGGTAGGCAGAGTCCCCGAGCAAGAACAGGGCCTCCTGAAACACTTGGAGCCTTTTCCTCCCTGGAGACTTGACAACATCAGCCAGCATTCAAGCTGGGGACATCCCCTGGTTTATGTTTGTCCTGTGAGGTTGGGCAGAGCCATGCAGGACTGCTGTAGACTATATCCTCCAAAATTCATATGTTGAAATGTAATCTCAGTGTGATGGTGGTAGGAAGTGGGGCCTTTGGGGATTGACTAGGTCATGAGCGTGGGTCCCTCATGAATGTTATTAATGCTGTTATAAAGGAGACCTCAGGGAGCTCCCTTGCCCCCTTCGCCATGTGAGGACACAGTCATCTATGAACCAGGAAGAGCCCTCACCAGCCACCGAGTCTGCCAGTACCTTGATCTAGAACTTCCAGCCTCCAGAACTGAGAAATAAATTTCTGTTGTTTAAGCCATCAAGTCTGTGGTATTTTGTCATAATAGCTCAAATAAGCTAAGGCACAGACTTGTTATTAGGCCTTCGGCTTTAGTGTTGTCTACACTGGAATGACTGAGGGCAACTGTGAGGGAGTAAGTGATTGTATTAGTCAGTGTGGGCTGTCATAACAAAATACCACAGAACAGGTGGCTTAAAAAATGTGGTCTTGTTCCTAATGTGAGGTGGCCTGTGCACGAGGCAGGCCAGAGGTCCAGGGTTCAGAATTGGTGGACAGGATCCCTGCTCTCTTACTCTTCTTGAAGGATGGCTCTTGTTGTTTCACAGTGTCTTTTTTTAAAAAATTATATTTTATTGATTATGCTATTACAGTTGTCCCATTTCTCCCCCATCATTCCCCTCCACCCTGCATACCCCCTTCCACCCACATCCCCCCCTTTAGTTCATGGCCATGTGTCATAAGTTCTTTAGCTTCTACATTTCCCACACTATTCTTATCCTCCCCCTGTATATTTTCTACCCATCATCTATGCTACTTATTCTCTGTACCTTTTTCCCCTCTCTCCTTCTCCCACTCCCCTGTTGCTAACCCTCCATGTGATCTCCATTTCTGTGTTTCTGCTCCTGTTCTACTTGTTTGCTTAGTTTGCTTTTGTTTTAGGTGTGGTTGTTAATATCTGTGAGTTTGCTGTCTTTTTACTGTCCTATTTTGACCTTCTTTTGCTTAGATAAGTCTCTTTAACACTTTATATAATAAGGGCTTGAACTTGACCTTATCTGAGAAGTGCTTTATCTTCCCTTCCATTCTAAATGACAGCTTTGCTGGATAGAGCAATCTTGGATGTAGATCTTTGATTTTCATGACTTGGAATACCTCTTTCCAGCCCCTTCTTGCCTGCAAGGTCTCTTTTGAGAAATCAGCTGACAGTATGATGGGAACTCCTTTGTATGTGACTGTGCCCTTATCCCTTGCTGCTTCTAGAATTCTCTCCATTTTGATCTTGGCTAATGGAATTATGATGTGCCTTGGTGTGTTCCTCCTTGGGTCCACCTTCTTTGGTACTCTCTAAGCTTCCTGGACTTCCTGGAAGTCTATTTCCTTCACCAGATTGGGGAAGTTCTCCTTTATTATTTGTTCAAATAAGTTTTCCACTTGTTGCACTTCTTCTTCCCCTTCTGGGACCCCTATAATTCAGATGTTGGGATGTTTAAAGATGTCCTGGAGGTTCCTAAGCCTCTCCTCATTTTTTTGAATTCTGGTTTCTTCATTCTTTTCTGTTTGGTTATTTCTTTCTTCCTTCTGGTCCACTCCATTGATTTGAGTCCCAGTTTTTCTCCCATCACTATTGGTTCCCTGTGCATTTTCCTTCATTTCACTTATTGTAGCCTTCATTTGTTCATCTAATATGCGACCAAAATCAACCAATTCTGTGAGCTTCCCAATCATCAGTGCTTTGAGCTGTGCACCTGATAGGTTGGGTATCTCTTGGTAGCTTAGATGAATTAGCTCTGGAGTTTTGATCTGTTCTCCTGTTTGAGCCATTTTTGGTTTTGGTTCTTTTGTTTGTTTGTTTGTTTTTTGGTCTGGTCGCAGGTGTTACGTAGTGAGGGGTGGACCTTAGGTGTTCACCAGGGTGGGGTAACCCAGTCACTGGGTTGTGATGCTGGATGTGGGAGCAGGGTCCAAGAGGAAATAATGGCACTTGCTCCACTCTCTCTTAGATTCTAGTCCCTTCCTCCACTTTCCCCAAGCAAATTGGGCTCTTCTGGTGCTGATTTCCATGTGGGTGTGCTTGTGTATGTTCTAGGACCCTGTAGGTTTCTCTAACAAACTCTCCTGTGAGGCTGGGATTCTCTCCTGGCACCTCAACCCCCACAAGTGTTTTCAATCAGTGCTTTTAGGCTTTATTTCCCAGCGCTGGGGCCCTGGGTTGCACAGTCTATCTTGCTGCTCATTTTCACCTGGTTTATCTGTGTGCAAATGCGTGACCGCAGTCAGCTGCCTTGTGTGCCTCTCTTGGTCTGCTCATTGCCTCCCCACAGGTAACCACCGCCTGTGCTCCTGGGGTGTGTCAACCACTGCCTGTGCATCTGGGGCCACCAGCCACTGCCTTTTCCTGCCGTGATCCCTCTCCGCTGGCCGCCGACTCTGCTCCTCTTACCGATCTGGGTGAATCATTGTCGGACATCCATACAATTCAATTTTCTATCTGTTCTGGTTGGTTTTCTTTTGGTTCTATGTTTTTGTTGTCCTGAATCTTGGTTGTGAGAGGAGGCACAGTGTGTCCACCTATGCCTCCATCTTGGCCGGAACTCCTATTTCACAGTCTCTTGAAACAGCCTCAGGCATCCCTCATGAACTCTGCCCCCATATTTGGTTTTCTTCCCTTCCTTGCCTCACTTTCTGCCTTCCTCCCAATTCCTGTATCAGAGTCAGCTTTGGAGGACCCAACCCGGATATCCACAGTTTAGATTCAGAAGTTGTCAAGATTTTGCCAGGCTTGCTTCATCTCTTCTTTTTTTTTCTGGAGTATTTTAAAACAAATCCCAGTTTTCATGAAATTATATTACATTTCTGTATCTACTCCAGGAGAAAAATAGAAGCACCTCCTCAATATTGCTCCTATACTCATTATTACAGCTTGTCCACCTCTCAACCCCTCCCCATCCTACCTGAGGGCCTAGATTCCCATGCATACCATCTGGAGGCAATATGGGAACAAGCCAATCCATTTATCACTGTTTTTATAAAATCCTCCCTCACTCCAGGTTGTTTGCTTTTTTAAAAATTGATTTTAGAGAGAGAGGAAGGGAGACAGAGAGAGAAACACCATCATGAGAAGCGTCTATGAGTGCCTCCTGCATGTGTTCTGCTGGGGAATGGAACCCACAATCCCCTGGTATATGGGATGATGTCACATCCTACTGAGCCACACATCTGGGGCAATCACTGGTTTTCTTTTAATGTATAAGCCTGAGGCTTCAAGTTGTGGGAGGGTTTTTATAAATTATGGGGAGAAGATTCCCTTTACAAAGAAAATACCTCATTAGACAAGAGGTAAGGAATGTGAGAAAGGTTGCTCCTTAACAAGCAAGTTCACACTGTGCCATCAGTGGCAAGCTTGCTGTAAAAGATGCAGAAAAAAAGACATCAGTTGGCGCTAGTGGTTGCTTTCAAGGGCACCACTTGTAAAAGCCAGTTTCTTTCAGTGTCTGCATCAGTGACATTGTCAGCCTTGAGAGGTCATTTTCCAGAAAAAGTTAAATCCTTTGCATTCTGCCCTGAGACTTTCTTTTGCCATCTGCTATGGTGGTAAGAGATAAGTGTGCACTAAAGGTCACCTGATACTTTGAATAATGGAATGGACAAGAGTCCTATTCTGCAGATTGTGGGAGAGAACACTGGGGATTGGAGATGCATGGTGCTCAAACCTGCTGGCCCAGTGCCTGCCTGCAGGAAGCCTGAGGTAAGTGAAAGGCTTCATCTCCCAGAGACACTGAGGCCACCTAGGCAGCACTGAAAGGAGGCAGATACATGTCATTACTTTATTTCCACCAGAAATAAGGGAGGAAGATATAGAGGGAAAGTAGATGTGCTTCCTATCTCCACTTTAGAGCTGGAGAAACTGAAGCCAGGGCTTGATGGTTGGGGGCTAATTAGGTCCCAGTGCTGGAACGCCATCCACCTTTTCCCACTTTCTGAAATGTGCACTCAGAGCTGTGCTTTTCATCCCACGCTTACCCCTCTGGCTGCCCCAGCAGAGGGGCTGGTGGCCTGTCGATGGAGGTCTTTGTGCAGCAGGTGACTTGTGGCCATAGGGGACATTTGGGGAACTCTGTACTGGGTCTGGATGTCGTGTGTGCATCAGAGCTTTTGCAACAGGGGCTCTTCATTCAGATGCCTGCAGATGTGGGTCAGCTGACTGAAGGCTGCTGTTTGTGGGGTTCTCTGCTGACTTATATGCCCTCCCTCTCATCATTTTGTATGATCCACAATGTGGTGTGGGAGGAATCAAAGGATGAGTGAGTGACAGCAAACCAGCATCACCACAGGAGGGCTGGGGCTCTGGAAGGTGCCCAGGGATTCTTGAGGCTCCCTGTGGGTGCACAGAGCACCCGACAAGGTAGGGGATGGACCTTCAGACAGAGCTGGCCCTCAGTGCACTTGTCCTTCCCACCTGCTGCCTAATTCCAGTTGCTTCCCAGCCCCTAGAAGGTGTGGTCCTCAAGTAAAGATGGACCCATGCCAAACATTTGGAATAAGACATGAACGAACAGGGTGGTGGAGAAAACAACAGAGGCAAATTTAAATAAGAAAGATATTCTTTTAGGTCAGTTTGTATTTAAAACTATTTACAAGATTAGCTCTTTGAAAACAAAACACACTTAGTCCATGATGAAATGAGCTAAAGCGGGGGCTCATGTACGGGTGCACAGAAATGAACACATTATCCCTCTAAGGAGTCACAAGGTACTATTGCCCTCACTCTGCAGATGAGCCTTGAGAGGCACTGCACTTGGCTCAGGGCCTCAGCAGACCCCAAGCCTCTCTCTGCACAGCCCATGGACTCCTGACTGTTCTGAGGCTATTGGAGAAGATGCTGACTCTGGGCCTGAAGGAAGGGTCTGAAGCACATCCCCTTGTAGTACCTGGGCCATAAGAGTCACAGTGGGGTTTGTCTCATTCTCCATTCTGCAGACTCAAACATATCACTCTGTAAACTACCACTCTTTGCTCTCTTTAAGGGCTAACTTCATTAGACTGACAGATGCCATTTGTTAGGGGCTGAATTGTATCAAAAACCATGTGTTGGAGTCTAAACTCCCAGAACCTCAGAATGTGATAGTATTTGGAGGTGAGGTCTTTGAAGAAGTGATTAAGGTAAAATAAGGTCACTATGTGGCCTAATCCAACATGACTAGAGTCCTTATAAAAAGAGGAGGTTAATACACAGTTATGTGCAAAACGACGACCATGTGAGGACATGGAGAAGATGGCCTTCTACACCCCAAAGAGAGAGGTGTCAGGGGAAATCAGCCTTGCTGACACCTTGATCTTGAACATTCATCCTCCAGACAGTGAGAGAATAAACATCTGTTGTTTAAGCTGCTTTGGCAGTGTACTTGTTATGGTGCTGGAGCTGACTGATACACTGTCACGCAAAGGCACTTCCTTGAATGAGCTCTGCTTACTCCATGAAGCAGAGGACCTGGATGTCAGTACACCTGATTGTACTGAGGTGCCTATAATTATCCACCCAGCCTACCACCAGTGAGTCCTTTTTTATTATTCTCTTTTATATCATTATGCTTTAAAATATTTATTAGTTAATAATTAGTTTTCCATTTTTATACTTCATACTTAGACTCTTTGAGCAAATAGCAATATTAGCTTTGTCACCCAAAGTTGATAAAATTTCAAAATGGGCACAATATTTTTGTCAACAATGTTGATGGTAAGGGTCTGACTTCTTTTGGTCTTTTGAAATATTAAAAACAGCATGTGGATTCCTTTTACTGCCTTTCTGTCCCCCTAGCTGTCCAATACCTTGGCTATTTTGGGTCACGAAAGGTAAAATTACTTGGCCAGCCCTGGCTGGTGTAGCTCAGTGGATTGAGCACAGGCTGCAAGCCAAAGGGTTGCTAGTTCAATTCCCAGTTAGGGCACATGCCTGGATTTTGAGCCAGGTCCCCCAGTAGGGGGTGTGTGAGAGGCAACCACACATTGATGTTTCTCTCCTCTTTCTCTCTCCCTTCCCCTCTCTCTAAAAATGAATAAATAATATCTTTAAAAAATAAAATAAAATATAAACCCCCACCAAAAAAAAGAAAATTGCTTGGCCATAAAAAGAATGACAACTCACCCTTTGTGGCAGCATGGATTGACCTATTATACTAAGTGAAATAAGTCAGACAGAGAAAGGCAAACACCATATGATTTCACTTACATATGGAATCTAATGAACAAAACAAAGCTCTGGACTGTGTGGCTCAGTTGCTTGGAGCATCATCCTGTACACCAAAAAAAGGTTGTAGGTACAATCCCTGGTCAGGACACAATAGGAGCAACCAATTGATGCTTCTTTCTCACATTGATGTTTTTCTCTCTATATATAGCTTTACTTCTCTTGAAAGTCAACAAACACATTTAAAAATTTAAAGAACAAAACAAACCAACAAAATGGAAATTGACTTATAGATAGAGAGAACAGACTGATGGTTGCTAGGTGATTGAGGGGCTGGGTGAAAAAGGTGAAGGAAATAAGAAGTACAAAATTGTTCTGTTGATTATGTTCCTAACCCGAGACACAGAAAGTAAGAACAATCTGACAGTAACCAGAGGGGAGGGGATAATGGGGGGAAAGGTTTTCAGGAACTACTATAAAGGACACATGGACAAAACCAAGGGGGAGGGTGAAAGCAAGGGAGGGAGTGGGGTTTGACTGGAGTAGAGGGAGAAAGTGCAGACAACTGTAAATGAACAACAATAAAATAATTTTTAAAAAAGAAAAAAAAGAGAAGGTTGCCTGTGGGTGAGATGTTTTTAAAAATAACATCTATGAATGTTATTTCATAGAGACAGAAGACAATGGTAATTATTATTTTTAAAAAGTACAAAATTGTAGTTACAAAATAGTTACTGGGACATAAAGTACAGCATAGGAAATATAGTCAACAATATTGTAAAAACTAGGTATGGTGCCAGGTGGGTAATTGAAATATTGAGGTGATCACTATATAAAGTATATGATTGTCTAACCACCAGGCTACACACCTAAAACTAATACAAAATGATGTTGAATGTAAAGTGTGATAGAAAAATAAGATTTAAGAGTTCTGGCCAAGATGGTGGTGTAGGTAGAAAGGCTTTGCTTCCTTGCACAACCAAAAGCAGGATAACAACCAATTTAAAAACAAAAAATAGCCAGAAGTGCCCCCAAATCAAACTGCATGGAGCTTATAAAGGAATATTCATCCAGTCCAGTAGGAGGAATGGAGACAGGCAGCCAAGCAGAGACGTGGCTCAGCAAGGTGGCGGACCATGCAGGTGAGATGGGTTTTGCTGAACAGGAAACTAAACATTCTGAACCTCTAGCTGTAAAATACTATGGGGGTTGCAATGGTGGGAGAAGATTCAAGTCTTATAGGAGAGTTCATTGGAAAGTAGAGTGAGCTATTGGCATTGTTTTTTCTTTGACCCCTCCCCAATAGACAGCACCATAATGCAGCGATGTAGGTTGCCCCACCCTGGTGAATACCTAAGGCTCTGCCCCCTTACAACATAACAGGTACACTGAGACAAAGAAATAGTGTGCAAATGAAAGAGCAGATCAAAACTCCAGAAAAAGACCTAAGTGAGGAGGAAAGAAACAACCTATCTGATGCTGAGTTTGAAATACTGCTAATCTTGATACTCACAGAATTGATTGAGCTCAGTTGCAAAATGAAGGCTACACAAGCTGAAATAAAGCAAAGTATTCAGGGAACCAACAGTGAAGGGAAGGAAACTGGGACTCAAATCAACAATTTGGAACAACAGGAAGAAATAAGCATCCAACCAGAACAAAACAGAGAAAAAAAATCCCCCCAAATGAGGAGAAGCTTAGGAACCTATGGGGCAACTTTAAGCACTCCAACATCTGAATCATAGGGATGCCAGAAGGAGAAAAGGAAGAGCAAGAAATTGAAAACATATTTGAAAAAATAATGAAGGAAAACTTCCCCAATATGGCAAAAGAAATAGACTTCCAGGAAGTCTAGAAAACCCAGAGAGTCCCAAAGAAATTAGACCCAAGGAGGAACACATCTGGCACACAGTTGAGTTACTCAAGATGAAAGATAAAGAGAGAATCTTAAAAGCAGCAAGAGGAAAGGAGAGGGTTACCTACAAAGGAGTGCCCATAAGACTGTCAGCTGATTTCTCAAAAACAAAACAAAACAAAACAAAACACAAAAAACCTAACAGGCAAGAAAGGGCTGGAAAGAAGTATTCCAAGTCATAAAGGGCAAGGACCTACATCCAAGATTACTATATCCAGCAAAGCTTTCATTTAGAATGGAAGAGCAGATAAAGTGCTTCCCAGATAAGGTCAAGTTAAAGGAGTTCATCATCACCAAGACCTTATTATATGAAATGTTAAAGGGACTTATCTAAGAAATTGAAGAAGATCAAAAACTATGAACAGTAAAATGACAACAAACTCATAACTATCAAGAACTGAACCTAAAAAACAAAAGCAAGCTAAGCAAACAACTAAAATAGGAACAGAATCACAGAAATGGACATCACATGGAAGGTTATCAGTGGGGAGGGGGAGAGGAAGAATGGGGTGGAAAGGTGCAGGGAATAAGAAGCATAATTAGTAGGCATAAAATATATGGGGGGAGGTTAAGAATAGTATAGGAAACAGAGAATCCAAAGAACTTATATGTACATCCTATGGACATGAACAAAGGTGGGGGGAATGCTGGAGGGTGGAGGGGTGCAGGGAGGAGTGGGGATAAAAGGGGGAAATAATTGGGACAACTGAAATAGCATAATCAATGAAATATACTTAACAAAAAAAGGGACATAAAAATGGGAAACTAGGGTTTGGAACTCTTCTGGGGCTTCAAGGAAGTCTGTGAGAAAGAGGCTACATGGAGGGGAAGTGATGTGCCCAGACATTTGTCAGCACCTGGGACCTTCCAGGCCAGTCTGTCCACCAAGTGAATTTAGGCATGAGTGACCCCAAGCAAGAGCACAGAAGTCTGTCCATCATGAGAAATGTAAAGTATGGTTTTAAGCCACAAAATTTGGGGGTGATTTTGTATACAGGTATAGACAGCTGAAATAGAACTCAATGGCTAAATGGAAAATATCTTACATTTTTGCCTGTGGTCACTTGAACTGAAATACTCAGTAAAGTCAAACTTCTGTAGCCACTGTAAGACAGAATATAGAATATTAGCAATTCATCATGGGATATAAAGAACAGCATAGGTAATATAGTCAATAATATTGTAATAATTATGTATGGTGACAGATGGGTACTAGACTTACTGAGATGATCACTTAGTAAACTATATTATGTCTAATCATTGAGTTGTACACCTGAAACTAATATAATATTGTATGTCAACTGTAATTAAAAAATAAAAAAATTATTTAAAGTTGCAGTGAGCACCCCCCCCCCGCAAAAATAAAAGAGTATTAGTGAATCAAAACCTCTACATCTCTAGTGTAGAATGACTGCTTTTAATGGCACTGGGCAGATGAAAGAAAAAGAATTTGAAATCCCAACACATGTCCTCAATCCAGGGTCTTCCTGAAACTTGTTAACAGAGTCTCTTATCTCTTGTTCCCCAGCATGACAGTAGCTAAAAATCAAAAGCAAAGTTAGATCAAGTGTTTTCCCAAGTTCCAATGGCAATTGAATTTAAAGGGCCCATCTGTTACAGTTGAGGATGAGATGGAAAGTGGCAGCAATTAACCCAGGAACAGGGTATATGAAAGAGGGAAGGAGGTCAGAGCACCTTGCAACACTCACCCTCTATCCCTCTCTGGAAGACAGTGTAATTTCCTTGCACAAGGACATATCTACAATTATATTCAGATGCTGAGAGGTGAATTTTAGAGACAAATCACAGAGGAGAAAGCTTTCTGCAGTAGTTTTAACACACGTTCTCAGATTCCATCTGGCCTCTGTGACACTGTGTGACTTCTGAGGGTTTGATGGATGAGGACACAGAGCTGTGCTTGTTTGTCTTGGGACACTTGCTCTGAGAGCCTCCAACTGTCTTTTTTATCTTAATTTTTTTCCAGATTTACTGAGATAGAATTGACATATTACATCATGTAAGTTTAAAGTACACAGCATGATGATTTAATACATGTATGCATTGTGGAAAGATTACCACAGCAGGGTTAGTTAACACATCCATTACCTCACATAGTTATTTTGGCCTGTGTGTGTGGTTAGAATATGTAAGATTTACTCTCTTAGCACCTCCAGCTTTCTTATAAGAGGTCTGGCTATCCTTGGGCCATGTTGTGAAGGGACCACATAGAGAATTGGCCAGAGAGCTCCAGCTATTACAGCACCCAGCCCCAGAGCCTGATATGGAGTCAAGAAGCCTTTAGATGGCACTGCTGTGGCTACTGTCTGACTGTATCCATGTGAGACATCCCAGTGGGAACTGTCTAGCTGACCTTGGTTAACCCAGAGCTGAAAGGCATCGTCATCATTATCATCATCTGAGATTATATTATTTTAAGCTATTGTTTTAGGATGGTTTGTTGGCATGAATAAAAAGCTGGAACACACTCCCACTGAACCAATTGCAAGACAAAGCTACTTCACGTTGGGAATATCTGAGGGAATACATGTATGAGCATGTGCTGAGGATGCAAGGAAGGAGCAGGTGTCCTGAGGAGGAGAGAGACAACTCATTACAAGACAGTGAGATGAGTCATTTTACATGTTAACCTGGCTAGATTTTGGTGCCCTGTTGTTTGGTCAAACAGCAGACCAGATGTTGCTGTAAAGGTATTTTGTAGATGTGAACAACATTTATAATCAGTTAACTTAATTAAAGCAGATCACACTCTGCAGTGCAGTCAGCTGAAGGCTCTAAGTACAAAAGACTGAGATGCTTCAAAGAAGGAATTCTGCCACTGGACTGCAACACAGAAATCTTGCTGCAGTTTCTAGCCTTCATACTCGAAACTGCAAATCAACTTTTAGCTGAATTTCCAGTCTGTCAGCTTGCCCTATGAATTTTTGCCAGTCTCCAAAGTTGTGTGAGCCAATTCCTTAAAATATCTCTAGATAGGTACCTAGAGGTATAGGTATAGATGCATAGATATAGATAGATATGGAGATCATATTGGCTCTGTTTACCTGGAGAACCCCAACAGATGTGACAGGGGAGCCTGGCATGTGAGTGAGGGAAGTTATTGAGGGTCATACCAGAACATTCTCTCCAAAGGGAAGAACATTTGACTGGTCCTCACACCCTCAACACTAAGAAGGATACACAATATTGGCTTCTTTAAAATGAAGGGCTACTGTAAATAGCCAAGTGTTGGAAGCAATCTAAGTGTCCATCAGTAATACTACACAGCAGAAAGAAAGGAGCTCCTACCCTCCATGACAGCTTGGATGGATCTGGAGAGCATTATACTAAGTGAAATAAGCCAGGTGGTAAAAGACAAATACCATATGATCTCACCTATAACAGGAACCTAATCAACAAAACAAACAAGCAAGCAAAATATAACCAGAGACATTGAAATAAAGAATAAACTGACAGTAACCAGAGGGGAGGAGGGAGGGGATAACAGGGGGAAATAAGGGAAGGATGCTCAAGGAACATATATAAAGGACACATTAGATAAAGTCAAAGGGGGGTAAAATTGAGGGTGGGAGGTGGGTATGGCTGGGGTGGGGAGGAGTTGTGGAGGGGAAAGTGGAGACAACTATACTTGAATAATAGAGAGAGAGAGAGAGAGAGAGAGAGAGAGAGAGAGAGAGAGAGAATGAAAATGAGAAATGAAGGGCAACCAATGCTAAATCTGGTTGTATTGTGGGTCAGCTGGAGTCTGGCAGCTGTGACTGGCCCAAGATAATATGACATCCTCCATCCAGCTGGACTGGGAGGCATGACCAGCCAAGCCTTGGACCACAGAGCATGTTTACAAGGTTTAAGGTCCTTTGCGGGTCTGTGGCAGCTCCATGGCATTGGGAGCAGAGTGGAGCTAATGCAGCCTGATGATGAAGCTTCTACAGCTGCAAGGAACAGCTGTCCACCAACGGGCATGTGAACTTGGTAAGAAGTCCCAACAGCATGTGAGGCCCTGGGCAGAGACCCCTCTAAGCAGTGTCTAAACTCCTGACCGACAGAAATGGTGAGATCATGATGGGTGTTGTGAGTTACTAAGTTTGTAGGAATTTGTTACACAGCAATAGAAAACTAATACAGACCCTAAGTGACCACAAAGCCTTAGTTGCTCATTGAAAATTGTGCATCTTCTGATTCCTCTTTCCTTCACATTCAGGGGTTTGCACCAGCACCTGTTTTCAGGTGGCAAATAACAACTAGATGGGGCTGCTCACACCTTGAAAACATTCACTCCTCACTCACTAATTCATGTTTGCTCACTCTTTTATTCACAAACTCACTTCACTCTCTCTATTTCCCTTCCCCCTCCCTCTCCCTCTTTTTCCCTGCCTCTCCCCCTTCCTCCCTTTCTCTCTCTCCCTGCTTTCCTCACTCTTCTCACCACCATGCCTATTTTTGCAACATTGCTAGCTCCTGCTCAAACACACCTCTTGTTTAAAGGAGACTACTCTAATATCAATTGATCGAGGATAAAATTGTTTAAGCCTGGTTTACAGAGGGTCTGTACAAAGTGGCTGCTCAGTTCTGAGAACTGGATGAGGACACTGATTCTCTCTGTAGGTGCTCGTGCCAGTCTCTGTGACCAGCTGCCATTAATATGTAACTTAAATAAATGTAGTAGGAAAATATGGCATATTGACTAAACCCAACTTTTTGATTTAACTGTATTGGCACAGCGGAAGGAGAGTGTGTATGTGTTAGGGGGACAGTTTGTGGAATAGCTAAATGCTCACCATGTATCACAGAAGCTATTAACCAAGTCCTACTTTTAAAACATGTACTGAATCTGACTGCATCTTATTACACTCATACTTACTCCAGTGTTTTAGCCACTATCAACATATGGTGGCCAGAGCCCTTGAGGACCTCCTTCCTGATATTCCCGTTTCCATACATGTCCCTAGAGTCTACTTTCCACACAGAGTTGTTATGACTCATGCCATGTGTCTGAGGGCTCCCACTTCTCTCAGAGTCACAGACTGTCTTTCCCATGCCTGCAAAGTCCCACATGACCTGGCCCCACAAGTTTTCTTCTCTTACTTCCTGTAGACCCTTTCCTTGTTGAAGACAATTTTGTCAACAGAGATCATGACTGGTAGTATTTGGTGCTGTCCACAGGAGACTTTGAAAGTTTTTCTTGGGGAGGATGCATGTTTTTTGATTGTACATGGGACAGTTGCACTGAGATAGTCAATGTTGGAAGTGGATGGTTTCCTTTCTACATAGTGAAAGTATGAGAAGAATGGCAATTGTTGACAATCATGGGCCAACAGGTAGACAGAAGTTGGTAGTCACTGGGTGTTATGTTAGTGGCCAGGTCTGAAACCTTCTTCCCATGTTGGGGGATCTGATACTATGGACTTGGTGGAAGGCCAGCCCACCTCCTTGGCAAGTTTAATAAATAACTGCTCTCCTGTCCTCTGGTAGCAAGAGTGGGCACAGAATCCAGGCCAGGCTCATGGGAAGCTGCCAAAGCTGCCTTCTCATGCCCTGAATCGATGGTGCACAGATGCTGGATCACATAGATACTATTTCTCGTAGAGTCAGTGGGGCAAGGAGACATAGTGGGGGAGGGAGCTGAGGCTGTGGTGGCAATGTCTCATGGAGATGGGACCCTTTTCCCACCGTGTGGCTCTGGCTGTGCCCTGGGTGCCCAACTTCTCTGCTCCTGTGTATTCTGAGTCAGCTTTCCAGATTCCCCTTGACTCTCTGAGTACCTACTAATATTCTGATAACATGCTCAGGTTAGTAAGAATCTGTTTGCATCCAAGAACCCTGACTGGTTCAATTCATGGATGCTAGTTCCCTTCCTTACCTTTACTTTTTTCTTTGCTGTACATCTTTTTACTCTGTTAAAATAGAATTATCAAGGATATCTCCTTAGAAATATCCAGTTAATACTACTCAAATGAATGCAAATCAAAGGAAAAGCTGAGTAATTTCAGCTCTCTATGCCTTTCTCTTCCTGTCTGAACATGATGAGGATGGTGCCACAGCAGAGCTTATATCAGCACCGCCTGCTTTGATTTTACATGTGAATGAAATGAAAAGCATTCTTTTTGTCACTCTTCCATCTTTCTGCTTCTTCTCCATCTTCAGGGTCATAACTGAACAGTAAATGTTACTTTATACACTGAGCAACACAGTGTTTCTTAAGTAACTGAAAAATAGCAGTGTCCTTACTTCAGAGATGAAAAAATAGATTTCGACTTACCCTTTGCAACAGCATGGATGGACATGGAGAGCATTATGCTTAGTGAAATAAGCCAGTCAGAGAAAGACAAGTATCATATGATTTTGCTCATATGTACAATCTAATGAACAAAATGAACAACAAGCAAAATAGGGACAGACTTTTAGATAGAGAGCAGGCTGACAGCTACCTGGAAAGGAGGTTGGGGGACTAGGTGGGGAAGGTGAGCAAAAAAGAAAAAGAAACAAATAAAATTAAAATCTAGGAAATCCCACCCCACCAAAAGAAAGAAATAGATTTCCTAATAGACTAAAAAATGTCCTCTTAATGGAAAGAAATGACTAGTAGATTAGGATGAAAGATGAATGAAGAAGGAATTATATACTTAGAAAGAGAGCCTTAGACCCCCACACTTGTTTGTAAACAAAACTGGAAGGTGTTGCATGCATTCTAAGTAAGCATCTGCTCTCTGGAAACCATACACCACTGCAAGCACATGAAAGGAAGGCATTTGAGAGACACAAACAAGAAAACCTGGCTTAAGGTTATTTCCAATAATGCTTCAGTGAGTGACCAGGTCAGGGGGTCACAATCTTTCTGTAAAGGGCCAGATACTAACGACGTTGGATTCCTAAAACATTTTATAGGGAAGAATATTTTACCAATGACATTGTTTACAATTGTTGGCTTATGGTGATAATAATAATAAAAAAAAGAACCACATGAGGTTACAACTCTGGTGAATGGAGTGGACAACTCATGGGGCAGTGACCCACAGAAAAGGATCATTTCTGAAAATGGGAAGTGGGTAGGAAAGGTTGGCAAGCTTCAAGCTGAGCTCAGTTCCTACCAAACAAGAATATAGGCAAGTCACAGCCAGGGATGGGTGCTACAGTGGTGTCATAGAGCCACAAACACAGCCCAGACTCTGAGTGACAAATCAAGTGCTGCAGTCTTGATTGCTGAGCTTGGAGTTGGGAGCTGGAGAAATTGAGCAGCACCTGGAGTCCACCAGAGCCCCCAGGAGGTGAGGCCCTGCCAATGCCTGAGTCATCACTATCTGACCTGGGAACATTCTAGTACCAGCTAGGATGGAATAAGAACTTTGGTTTGGGGGGCAAAACTTCAAGCAAAGAAGGTTTGATTCTAAGGCTCAGAAATGCCTTTATTCATGTGTTCTTTATGAATAACAATAAAAATGTGAAAAAGAGAAAAATAAAATAAAATAAATTTTTTTGACAATTTTAACAAAAAAAAAAAAATCATATGGAACCATAAAAAAAAGAAATCCCGTTATTCAGTGTTAACACTGTATGAATATGAAAACAAAGCAGAAAACTTAATATGACTCAGCCATTTCCCAACATGATTATTATTAAAAACTAAATTACATTAGACTATTAACTAATCACTCAAAAACAAGCCTGGAGGAATGGTGTTTGGTATTGCAAGAGAACTGGAAGGGAGTATGAGGATGGTTTGTGCCTGGTTGGGACTGAGCCCCTCAGGGCAAGGGACAGTGTTTGCACTGTGTGTGTGTTTCTCTGTCCACTCACAGTACCTGGCTTGATGAAAGTGACCAAACACACAGAGCAGAATGTGAAAAGGGCTAAAATGGGTGGTTGAGGTGCTAACTGCAGTATCAGTTTACTTAGAGAAGGGTGTGATCAGGACAGAGTCATTTATAAAAGGTTGTATTTGGGGAATAGATGGGAATTAAATCATAGACTCTCAATCTCTGGGTAGAAAGCTCAGAAAACATTTGTTCTGGGTCCTATCAGGTGGATATTCAGTCTTTTTTAAAAAATAACTCCTAATTTAACCTGAAATTTTTCTAAACAAGCTCTGCCCCCTGGAATCCAGTGACTATAATGATTCTTCTGCATGACAGTCATTTAAAGAGTTGAACTCAGCAACTCTCTCTCTCCCTGAAAGCTTCATATCTGGTTTCTTCAAATGTATCTTTATGGTCACATGTCTTGTGGTGACCCCTTTGTGCCCCTCTGGCTGGGTTGGTCTGTTTCCAAAAGTGCAGCAGTTTCTAGAATGGAGTGCCCAATGTGAGAGGTCTGATCTTCACCAAGCAGAGAGGGGAGCCTGCCTTTAGGGCCAAATAATGGGGTGGCATTCAGAATAATCCAGGAGATCCCTGGGCACCCCTGAAGTTCCCAATAGAGCCAGTCCGCTGGGGCCACACACCCAATGTGCCTGCATACTTGGCTTCCTTAGCCATGTCTCTCTAGTGGCTCATTTGGGTTTACTGTTGATGAAATTTCTCAAGCCTGTTTTCCAAGTCACTAGCTGTAGTTTCTATCTTTATTTTGTACTTTTAGAATTGATTTATTGAACCATGGGAGGTATTCTTGAGGTGTTGTCTCAGAGCAGTTATCCCTGCCTACTCATCAGCTCAATAGGCAGTGAGTGAATTAATCACCACTGGGGACCATCTGAGAGCTGGTCGGAGGCCTGGACATGGGTGGCAGTACTCAAACAACAAGCAAGGCCACCCTTTCTCTTTGCTGTTTGCGGGTCTTAGAGCTTAAAGTTCAGGAGGATGCTGGCAGCTGTTTGAGGCCTTTTGCAAAATGGGTAAGCAGAGGTTCCAGGGGAGTGGGCCATTTTAGTAGCCAATATCAGGACAAAGGTTATATGTACATGTGCATTTTGTCCTAAATAGTAAAAATACATCATACAATATGTATTCTTTGAGCTTTATCCTTGATATGATGACTACCTCCACTCATAAAATTTCTTTCCTGTCCTCTGTTGTCCTTTTCAAGTGTTCCTGTTAAAGCTTACATGCATGGCCTTGAGATCTTCCTTTTAAAAGTGTTCCTGTTAAAGCTTACATGCATGTTCCTTGATATGTTCCTTTTGTCACCCACGTGTGAGTGCAATGCTATAACAACTTACTGAATCAGGTAAAACATTTACCTCAGAGACAGGTGATCTGAAACCCAGGATTAGGCCCTCTAGTTTAGTTGACACCAAATGGTCTTTTGTTGAGTTTAGGTCCTGATTAGGGGGCAAATTCCCATGGAAATTTTAATGTATGGTAATTAAAACTACAAGTCATCAATATCTACCTCAACCAGCCCTTCTACTGGCATGTCACACGTATTATCAATATTGTGAGTTTTTAGTACAAAAAAATCATTATACTGAAAAAGTTTGCATGAGACATACACTAAAAAATGATTTATTTATTCGAATTGAAATGGGTGTCCTGGATATTTGTTCAATCTGACAAGACAACCTAACAGCTATGCAAGCACAGAGTCCTTTCCTCATTGGAATTAAGTGCTTCCTTGCAGAGCAAGATACAGTCTTTGCTGTTATGGCCATCTCCACCCCCCCCCCCCCCCCAAGGCATGCCCAATTCATTTGTGAGAGACCGGGAACCTTCTGGCTCCTGCCTTCCCTCCTCTGGGGCACCGGGATGGGCATCCTGGTGCTCTGGGACCTTTCACCTCTCCAAATGCATCTGACTCACTCTGCTTCTGAGGGGATAAATGGGCTTTGTCAAAGCTGAGCCTCATTTGCCACTTCAGAGCATCTTGTGTGTTGACATTACAAAATAGCACAAGAATTTGACAACAGGTCTTTTTAGCTGGTTCATCATGAATTCACAAAGGACAGTCCCAAATGGGTCAGCAGCTGGCCTGCAGAGCTTTCTGGGTGAGAAATCACATCTGTGCATTCAGCCTGGGTGGACCCCAGTCCTGTCACCTCCGCCTGCTATTCCCTCCATGACTCAAAGGGGAAAAGGCAGCAGTGGTGCAGTGGCTCCTTTCTTTCAAGCAGCTTGGCCCCTGCAGGGGCAGGCACTACAGGAGACCTTCTGTGATGACATCTGATACCCCCCTGCACCAGCATTTAGTACAGAGTCTCCAGATTTGTACATTGGCTTGGATGTTCCTCTAAAAATCAGTGACCTCATATTTAGGGGGACTCACACTAGAAGTTTAAGCATGAAGGCATCAGAAGCTTCTTGTAGCTTATCATGGTGCACTCCGTACTCCCCTTGTGCAAGGAGGGGGCAGGCTACCAGGCAGGAAGGTGTTGCAGATGGGCTTGTGAGGGTTTGATGGGAGAGGACAGGGCAGATGCCAGTCAGTGACACCTGCTGTGGAAGGCATGTCCCTGTCCCAGCCAGCATGTGCTGTGTGGGGCTGGGGACAATCCACGCCCAAGGGCCAAAAGGGCCCATCCAAGGGAGGACTTTAAAGGTCATCTTTGTGAGCCCTGTCTGGTTGGCCTCAACACTTCAGGTAGTAAAGCTTCACTAGGTTAACTTATCCAGGAGGTTGGGAAGTTTCTAGGTCACAATCAGCAATGGAGGTACCAGGCAAAGCCACCGCTCTTGGCGGTGAATCACCAAAAACTGCACTGGGTTGCTTTTCTCACAGAAAATTATTTAGAGTTAGAGAGCTAATGAGCATTTAATTTAATCCAGTAAAGACACAAATAAGCAATTCATGCTAGAAATGAAAACATTCTAAAACATCAATCTAACCTCACTTGAATTCAAATGAATTCACAGTAAAATAAAAAAATTTATTAGATTAAATATTTTTGAATATCGTACTACTCATAACTTACAACCATGTGAAGAAAAAAGCCATATCATATATTGCTGGTGGGAATATATTTGGTACACCATTTTGGAGGGAAATCTGGTAGCACAAACCAAAAACTTTAAATATGTTTATTTCATTTGACCCAACAGTTTTACTTCCAAAAATGACCTTGGAAAGGAAATGTGAATATGAACAAAGTTTTAGTTCTATGTAAGTTCATGTCAGTAAGTAGTTAAAAATTTAAATGTTCCACAATTTATTCTATATCTGCATAATGGAATATTTAAGATGAAGGTGATATGAGAAGGAAGGTGTGTATAAATAGCTAAGAAACATCTGAGAAAGAAGATAAAGAGAGGGGTTATTTATATGAAAATATACTATAAAGTCAGGGTAATTAGCATAATGTGGTACTAACTCAGGAATGATAGAGACATGAATGAATCAGTACGTAGTTTCAGTTATTTGATAAATAAGTCACAGAGGTATAAGGTACAACATGGTAAGTATATTTAACACTACTGTATTTTTGGAAGTCTAGGAGAGTAGATCTTAAAAGTACTCATCACAAGAAAAGAAATTATAAGTATGTCATAGATGTTAAATAAACATATTTTGGTGGTCATTTTACAACATATACAAATATCATATCATGATGTTGTACACCTGAAACTAATACAATGTTATATATCAATTACATCTCAATACAACTGGACAAAGAGAGGTATATCAACAGAGCAGAAAGAGGAATATTCAGCCAAAGGTATTGAGATAAGTAGCGATTCAATGAGACATTTACAATACTCTAAAAAATAAACTTCACATTGATAAAAGAGGGGACACTGCCTGAAAACTGTGGAAGTTAGTCTAAGGGAAACATTTCAGCACTCTGAAGGCTGGGAAGGATTTTCTAAGCAAGCAAGAAAGGAAGAGCACCAGCACACAAGCCCAAACTTCACCCTGATTCTTCTGGGTGCACAGGATACCAAACTTCTGAGCCCTCCCTGGATCTGGCAGGGGACATGTGAGTGAACTGAGCTGGTGGATGTGGGAGCCAGTGACATGTGCCAGCCCAGCTGGCCCTTGCTGGCCTCTGAGCATTGTGGCCTGTGCTCTCATGGCAAAGTGAAGGACTCTGGGACATCAGGGACACCATAAAAAGGCTGCAGATCCCTGAGTCATTGCCTGGAGGAAAGCAGCCAGGCAGGGTTGCTGGACCAAAAACCTCTGTGTTGGAAATAAAAATCATTTGTATGTGTGTATCTCAAATAAAAAAAGATTATTAGATTAAGTCACATGAAAATTTAAAATGTATGTGTAGCATGCTAGATTATGATCATAGTTGAAAGACAAGTAATAAATGGGTAGAAAGTATTTGCAACACATTTAAAAAACAAAATATTGGTGGTGAGGGGTACAAGGCAACTGAATGACAATGGAAAAAGTTAAACTTTCAGAAACAATAAATAAGCTTATTTGACATGACATTTTACCATGTCTTATATTGCATTCTAATTAATTACTAACTCCATTCTAATTAATTACTAACTCGCAAGACAGACACAAAATCAGGTCTTTTCCTTTTCCAATGAAATTGTATCCTTCACTTAGAAACCCCCAGAGTTGAGCATGCATGTACCTGCAAGTGTTTGGCCCAGAGGATGGGAGCATATAGACTTATTTCCCAAGGATTAGTTCACTGGGGGAAGGTATGTACAGCTAGAGGCCTTTGCTTCTCTAAGATCATAACTATATGGAAAATTAAAGGTACTCTGGACTTGGGAACAGTCACTTTAGCACCGTCAGCAGTAGACAAAATGAGCTCCATACTTTGTAGAGACCAGTGTGAAATGAAAGTATGAGACCCCTTGTGCAACAGCCATTAAGAGTTGCAAGACCAGACTTCTGGCTGAGATGGAGAAATAGGTAGACACACTGTGCCTCCTTGCACAACCAAAATAAGGATAACAAAACTTTAGAAACAAAATAACAACCAGTACTGACAGAAAATTGAACTGTATGGAAGTCCGACAACCAAGGAGTTAAAGTTGACACAATTCATCCAGACTGGTAGGAGGGGCAGAGTCAGGTGGCCAGGCAGAGAGGGATTGCAGCAAAAAAAAAAAAAAAAAAAGCAGCTGCTGGTGGACCCCAGCAGGAGTACAAGGAAGCAACATGTGGTCCCAGTGAGGCAGCGGATTGGGGAGGGGCTTGGTGCACAAGGTGGCTTGTGGAGCCAGGCAGTCCCACATTCATGCACAGATAAACCAGGTGAAACTGGGGAGTGAGACAGACTGTGCAACCCAGGGTCCCAGCATGGGGAAATAAAAGCCTCAAAACACCAATTAAAAACAGTCTGGGGGTAGAGGTGCCAGGAGACACTCCTAGCCTCACTGGAGAGTTCATTGGAGAGACCCACAGGGTCCTAGAATGTACACAAACCCACCCACAAAGGAATCAGCACCAGAAGGGCCCAGTTTGCTTCGGGAAAGAGGGGGAAGTGACTGAAATCTGACAGAGAGAGGAGCAAGCACCATTCTTCCGTCTCAGACCCATGCCCCACATACATCGTCACAACCCAGTGACTTGGTTGCCCTGCCCAGGTGAGCAACTAAGGCTCTGCCCCTCACTATGTAACAGGCATGTCAAGATGAAAAAAAAAATGGCCCAAATGAAAGAACAGATCAAAGCTCCAGAAAAAATACAACTAAGTGATGAAGAAATAGCCAATTTATCAGATACACAGTTCAAAGCCCTGGTGATCAGGATGCTCACAGAATTGGTTGAATATAGTTGCAAATTATATGAAAAGAATGAAGGCTATGCTAAGTGAAATAAAGGAAAGTGTACAGGGAACCAGTAGTGATGGGAAGGAAACTGGGACTCAAATCAATGGAGTGGACCAGAAGGAACAACCAAACAGAAAAGAATGAAGAAACAGGAATTCAAAAAATAAATGTGGAGAGGCTTAGGAACCTCCAGGACATTTTTAAACATCCCAACATCCGAATTACAGGGGTACCAGAAGGAGAAGAGGAAGAATGACAAATTGAAAACTTATTTGAACAAATAATAAAGGAGAACTTCCCCAATATGGCAAGTCCAGGAAGCTCAGAGAGTCCCAAAGAAGTTGGACCCAAGGAGGAACACATCAAGGCATGTCAGAATTACATTACCCAAGATTAAAATGAAGGAGAGAATCCTAGAAGCAGCAAGAGAAAAGGAGACAGTTACCTACAAAGGAGTTCCCATCAGACTGTCAGCTGATTTCTCAAAAGAGACCTTACAGGCAAGAAGGGGCTGGAAAGAAGTATTCCAAGTCATGAAAGTCAAGGACCTACATTCAAGATTGCTCATCCAGCAAAGCTTTCATTTAGAATGGAAGGGCAGATAAAATGCTTCTCAGATAAGGTCAAGTTAAAGGAGTTCATCATCACCAAGCCCTTATTATATGAAATGTTAAAGGGACTTATCTAAGAAAAAGAAGATAAAAAACATGTATAGTAAAATGACATCAAACTCACAATTATTAACAACCACACCTAAATCAAAAACAAACTAAGCAAACATCTAGAACAGGAACAGAAACACAGAAATGGAGGGTTTGCAACTGGGGAGTGGGAGAAGGAGAGAGGGGTAAAGGTACAGAGAATAAGTAGCATGGATGGTAGGTAGAAAATAGACAGGGGGAAGGTAAGAATAGTATGGGAAATGTAGAAGGTAAAGAACTTATAAATAAAACATATGGACATGAACTAAAGGGGGGAATGTGGGTGGGAAGGGGTGTGCAGGGTGGAGGGGAGTTAAGGGGAAAAATGGGACAACTGTAATAGCATAATCAATAAAATATATTAAAAAAAAGAATTTCAAGACTATGACATCAGAGTATTAAAAGTACATTTCTGAGCCAGGGGCCCACGAAGCTGGCTCTGACAGTCGCTGAGAGCTGGGGGGGGGGAGGGGCGGTTAACAGTTGCTGAAAATCTAGGAATGCCCATGTGGAGGTGCAGAAGGCAGAGGAGGTACTAGGTGGGTGGTCGCAAGATGCAAATGGAATTAGTGTAGTGGATGCAGATATTGTTACTGACTCATCCAGCAGCCACTCACAAATCCTTCATTCTAGCTGGTTTCTCAACACTAAATAATTGTCATTCTTCCCAGACTGCATGTTGACCATGGGGACTTGATGGGACATGAGGGGAAGTCTTCTGGAGTCTTCAGAAATCTTCCGTGTTCCTGAGAAAAGGGACCACCTTGGTTGGTCACTACCAAGGTCTCCCTTCTTTTGCCTCAAACACTCTATCAAGTCTGTAGCTGTGATAGTCACTCAGCAAGGACAAGGGCTGAGCATGAGCCCCCAAACCAACACACTAAGTATGGCAATATACAAGTACAAGGATGGGTCCTCCATGACATGCTGAGTGGCAGATACAACAGGCCTACATACATACAGACATCTTCTAACTTGAGAAAATATCCCCCAACTGATCTGGGTACCCAACATTCTTCCCTACCTCCATAAACTATGAGAATTAAGGCCTTTTGCTCACCTGTTCATCAAAACCACACTCCATAGCCACATACATAGCAGCACTATTCACAATAGTGAAGATGTGGAAGCAACACAAGTGTTCATGGTCAGATGAATTGTCAAACAGAATGTAGCATGTCCATTCAGTGGAATATTACAGAGCCTGAAAAAAGAAGGAAATTCTGACACATGCTATGACGTAGATGAACTTTGAAGACATTATGCTAGGTGAAAAAAGCCAGTCACAAAAAGACAAATACTGTACAATTGCATTTATATGAAGTATCTAGAGTAGTCAAAATCACAGAGACACGGAGTAGAATGGTGGTTGCCAGAGGAAGAGAGGAATGGGGAGTTAGGATTTAATGAGTACAGAGTTTCAATTTTGCAAGATGGAAAAGTTCTGGAGATTGGTTGCACAACAATGTGAATATACTTAACACTACTGAACTATATACTTAGAAATAGTTACAATAATGAATTTTATGTTATGTGTTTTTACCACAGTAAAAATAAATTTAAAATAAAAAGATGAAATATTGGTAAATAAGTGCTCCAATAAATCAATAATAAAAAGTAAAACCAGTCATTAGAAAAATAGCAAAGGGTAAGAAAAGGATACTTCCAGAAAAAACTGTAAATAAAAACATGTGAAAAGTTGTTCAACCTCACTTCTTATCATAAAATGCAACAACATACCCAGTATTTGCTTATTTGAGTGGGTAAATTGTTTTGATTTTTAAAAATTTGATTATATCCAAGGATTTGCAAAAATACATGAGGAAAAATCATCTATATACCATTTGTTTTTTTCTAAATAGTTTGGCAGCATTTTCTACAATGTGCTGCCCTGAACATATTAATTCCTGTCTTCAGGAAAGGAGAAGCCTAAATATATTACAGGGAAATATTGCTGCATATTTGGAATATAAAACAGTGGTATAAGAAACTCAACTACCTACAAAAGGCAGAATTTACTGACCCATACTGTTGTATAAAATGCCTTGCAGTATCATTTGAAAAGATGATTCCATTTATGTAAATGTTCCCAAAATATCTTTGGTTAATTATATATGTAAATAAATGTTTTTAAGGAAGTAGGGAGGGTGTAGAGGAAAATCCACGGGGCACCTGTGGCCACCAGTGGGTGGAGATGGTGGAAGGCCTGTCCACTTTTGGGTTGATTGAGTCTCGTTATGAGCATCTGATAAAAAAATTGTAAAATTAAAAAAATGGAAAATATTATAAGTTTTAAAATGTTCATTGAAAAATAAACAAATAGATTTGGAAGATTATGTTTTTCTAAAAATTTTTTCCATTTCACCTAGGTTTTCAAATTTCTTGGCATATAGTTCTTCACAGTAATTTCTTACAATCTTTTGTACTTCTGTGGTATCAGTTGTAATCTCTCCTCTTTTATTTCTTATTGTGTTTATTTGGGTCCTCTCTCTTTTTTTCTTGATGAATCTGCTTAAAGGCTTGTCGACTTTGTTTATCTTTTCAAAGAACCAGCTCCTGGATTCATTGATCCTTAGAATTGTGCTTTTAGTCTCTATGTCATTTAATTCTGCTCTGATCTTGGTTATTTCCTTCCTTCTATTTGCTCTGGGCTGTCTTTGTTGTTGTTCCTCAAATTCTTGTAGGTGTAGGGTTAAATTGTTTGATTGAAATGTTTCTATCTTTTTAGGTAGGCCTGTATTCCTATGAGCTTCCCTCTCAGGACTGCCCTTCACTGTGTCCTATAAGTTTTGGATTGTTGTGAGTTCATTTTCATTTGTTTGCAGAAAATTTTTGATTTCTTCCTTATTCTCATTCTTTGACCCATTCATTGTTTAATATCATGCCATTCAATCTCCATGAGTTTCAGTGGCTTTGAGTTTTTTCCTTGAGGTTGTTTCTACTTTCAGTCCCTTGTCAGAGAAAATGCTTGATATGGTTTCAATTTTCATGAATTTGTTGAGGCTTATTTTGTGTCCTCTCATGTGGTCTATCTTTGAAAATGTTCTATGTGCATTAGAAAAGAATGTGTATTCTGCTTCTTTGGGATGAGAGGCTTTCTATATATCAGTTAAGTCCATTTGATAGAGGACATTGTTCAGTGCTGCAATATCTTTGTTGCTATTTTGTTTGGAAGATCTATCCAATTTTAATAGTGGAGTGTTGAAATCCCATACTATAATTACATTGCTGTCAATACCTTTCTTGAAGTCCTCCAAGATTTTCTTTATGTATTTAGGTGCTCCTTTGTTGGGTGC
Source organism: Anoura caudifer (assembly GCA_004027475.1). Lineage (NCBI taxonomy): Eukaryota > Metazoa > Chordata > Mammalia > Chiroptera > Phyllostomidae > Anoura > Anoura caudifer. The sequence goes on from PVKU01006329.1 coordinate 29,690, forward strand.
ATGTATATTTACAGTGTTTATGTCTTTTTGGTGGATTCTTCCCTTGAGTATTATGAAGTGACCTTCTGGGTCTCTCTTTATGGCTCTTCTTTTGAAGTCTATTTTGTCTGATATCAGTATTTCTACCCTGGCTTTATTTCCTGGGCTGGACAGTTTCACAGGGAAATTTTACAAAGCATTTAGGATGAACTAACCCCTATCCTTCACAGACTATTAAAAAAAATCCAAGAAGATGGAAGACTACCAAACTCTTTTTATGAAGCCAGCATCATCCTAATCCCAAAACCAGATAAAGACACAACAAAGAAAGAAAACTTCAGGCCAATATTGCTGATGAAAATAGACACTAAAATCCTCAACAAAATATTGGAAAACTGCATCCAACAATACATTAAAAAGATCATACACCATGACCAAGTGGAATTCATCCCAGGATGCAAGGATGGTTCAATATTTGCAAATCAGTAAATGTAATACATCACATAAACAAAAGCAAAGACAAAAATTATATGATCATAGCAATAGATGTAGAAAAAACATTTGATAAAGTACAGCACTCATTTATGATTGAAACACTCAGCAAAGTGGGAATAGTGGGAGCATTCCTCAACATAGTAAAAGCCATATATGAGAGACCTACAGCCAACATCATACTCAATGGGCTTTTCCCACTAAGATCAGGAATAAGACAAGGATGCCTGCTTTCACCACTCCTATTCAACATATTATTGGAGGTCCTAGCCACGGCAATCTGACAACAAAAAGAAATAAAAGGCATCCAAATTAGAAAGGAGAAAGCAAAACTGTCATTGTTTGCAAATGACATGATAGTGTACATAGAAAATCTATGTATCTATTATCAATTAATATTTGACAAAGAGGGAAAAAGCATAAAATGGAGCAAAAATAGCCTCTTCAACAAATGGTGTTGGGAGATGTGGACAACTACATGCAAAAAAAAAAAAAAAGTGAAACTCGAATACTAACTTACACCATACACAAAAATAAATTCAAGGTGGATAAAAGACTTAAATATAAGTTGTGACACCATAAAATTCCTAGAGGCAAACATAGGCAGGAAATCTCATACATTCCATGTAGCAACATTTTCACCAATATGTCCCCTAGAGCAAGAGACATAACGGAAAGAATAAACAAATGGGACCTCATCAAATTGAAAAGTTTCTGCATGGCTAAAGAAAAGAGCATTAAAATGAAAAGAGAACCAACTATATGGGAAAACATATTTGCCAATGATACCCCAGACAAGGGTTTGATCTCCAAAATATATAAAGAACACACATGACTCCACTCCAGGAAAACAAACAACCCAATTAAAAAATGGGCAAAAGATTTGAACAGACACTTCTCCAAGGAGGAAATACAGAGGGCCCAGAGACATATAAAAAGATGCTCAGCATCACTGGCCATCAGTGAGAGGCAAATTAATGCCACAATGAGATACCACTTCACACCAGTCAGAATGGCCATCATAAACAAATCAACAAGCAACAGGTGTTGGAGAGGATGTGGAGAAAAGTAAACCCTAGCGTACTATTGGTGGGATTGCAGACTGGTGCAGCCACTGTGGAAAACAATATGGAATTTCCTCAGAAAACAAAAAATGGAACTGCCTTTCGACCCAGCAATTCCACTGCTGGGATTATGTCCTAAGAGCCCTAAAACACCAATCCAAAAGAACCTATGCACCCCAATGTTCATAGCAGCACAATTTACAATAGCTAAGTGCTGGAAGCAGCCTAGGTGCTCATCAGTAAATGAATGGATCAAAAAACTATGGTACATTTGACTTACAGCCAAGATGGAGGCATAGGTGGACATACTACTGTGCCTCCTCACACAACCAAAATTAAGGACAACAAAGATTTCGAAACAAGAAAACAAGCAGAACTAACAGAAAATTGAACTGTATGGAAGTCCGACCACCATTCATCCAGACCAGTAAGAGGGGTGGAGTCGCAGCAGGAACAAGCGGAGGTTGGTGGACGGGTGTGCAGGCAGCAGCAGCTGGCAGATCCCAGGTGCAGAGGTGGTGGCTAGCAGACCCTGGGCGTGGGGTGGCAATGGGCAGACCCAGTGAAGCCAGGCAAGGCAGCTGGCTGACCAAGCGGTCCCACACTCACGTGCAGATAATCCAGGTGAAAATGGGGAGAGAGACAGACCTTGCAACCCAGGGCCCCAGCACCAGGTGATAAAACCTAAAAATGCCAATTGAAAACTCTTGTGGGGGTTGAGCTGCTCAGAGAGACTCCCAGCCTCACAGGAGAGTTCATTGGAAAGACCCACAGGGTCATAGAATGTACACAAGCCCACCCACACAGAAATCAGCACCAGAAGGGCCCAATTTTTTTGTGGAAAGCAGCAGAAGGGACTGAAATATGAGAGAGTGCAGAGGAAGCACCATTGTACCCTCTTGGACCCTGCCCCCACATACAGTCTCACAACCCAGCAGCTGGGCTGCCCCACCCCGGTGAACACCTAAGGCTCCACCCCTCACTACATAACACACATGACCAGACCAAAAAAATAAAAATAAAAATAAAAACCAAAATGTCTCAAATGGGAGAACAAATCAAAGCCCCAGAGCCAATTCGTCTAAGTGACCGAGAGATAGCCAATCTATCAGATGCACAGTTCAAATCACTGGTGATCAGGATGCTCACAGAATTGGCTGATTTTGGTCACAAATTAGATGAACAAATGAAGGCTACAATAAGTGAAATGAAGGAAAATGCACAGGGAACCAAGAGTGATGGGAGGAAAACTGGGACTCAAATCAGTGGAGTGGACCAGAAGGAAGAAAGAAACAACCAAACAGAAAAGAATGAAGAAACTAGTATTCAAAAAAATGAGGAGAGGCTTAGGAACCTCCAGGACATCTTTAAATGTCCCAACATCTGAATTATAGGGGTACCAGAAGGGGAAGAGGAAGAGCAACAAATTGAAAACTTATTTGAACAAATAATAAAGGAGAACTTCCCCAATCTGGTGAAGGAAATAGACTACCAGGAAGTCCAGGAAGCTCAGAGAGTCCCAAAGAAGGTGGATCCAAGGAGGAACTACATCAAGGCACATCAGAATTACATTAGCCAAGATTAAAATGAAGGAGAGAATTCTAGAAGCAGCAAGGGATAAAGGCACAGTCACCTACAAAGGAGTTCCCATTAGACTGTAGGCTGATTTCTCAAAAGAGACCTTACAGGCAAGAAGGGGCTGGAAAGAAGTATTCCAAGTCATGAAAGTCAAGGACCTACATCCAAGATTGCTCTATCCAGCAAAGCTGTCATTTAGAATGGAAGGGCAGATAAAGTGTTTCCCAGATAAGATCAAGTTAAAGGAGTTCATCATCACCAAGCCCTATGAAATGTTAAAGGGATTTATCTAAGAAAAAGAAGATCAAAAATATAGTAAAAAGACAGCAAACTCACAGATATTAACAACCACACCTAAATCAAAAGCAAACTAAGCCAATAGCTAGAACAGGAGCAGAAACACAGAAATGGAGATCACATGGAGGGTCAGCAACAGGGGAGTGGGAGGAGGAGAGAGGGGGGAAAGGTACAGAGAATAAGTAGCATAGATGGTGGGTAGAAAATAGACAGGGGGAGGGCAAGAATAGTGTGGGAAATGTGGAAGCTAAAGAACTTATGAAACATGGAATGAACTAAAGTGGGGAATGTGAGTAGGAGGGAGTGTGCAGGGTGGAGGGGAATGAAGGGGGTAAGTGTGATAACTGCAATACCATAATCAGTAAAATATATTAAAAATAAAATGGATAGAAGAACTATGGTACATTTACATGATGGAATACTACACAGCAGAAAGAAAGAAGGAGCTACTACCCTTTGTGACAGCATGGATGGAATTGGAGAGCATTATTCTAAGTGAAAGAAGCCAGGTGGTGAGGGACAAATACCATATGATTTCACCTTTAAGTGGATAATCAACAAAACAAACAAGCAAGAAAAATATAAGCAGAGACATTCAAATTAAGAACAATGTGACAGTAACCAGAGGGGAGGTGGGAGGGGATAATGGAGGGAAGGGTGGAAGGGTTTTCAGGAACAACTATAAAGGACACATGGACAAAAACAAGGGTGGGTGCAAGCAGGGTAGGTAGGTGCAGATGCCTGGGGTAGGGAGGGAGTGGTTGGGGGTAAATGTGGACAACTGTAATTGAACAATAAAATAATTTTAAAAAATGAAAGTAAATTCATAGAGAAATTGGTGTTCAAATTATAATTGTAAAGGTGTGTAGTGACATTGAGAATGCTTATGATATGATGTAAAAACATAAAAATTACAGATACACTGTAATGGTAAAAAGGAAAACATAAGCCTGGCAACAAAATCTTGGAGGTAATATTGTAGGATCATGGTTGAGTTTTAAAATTTATTTTCTAAACTTTTACTTAGTTATTAGGATGCAATTCTTCCTCTTCCCATACCTTGTTTCTTGGAGAGTGCCCTTCTGGAGTCTTAAATAACTTACAGCAGTTCATAAAGAGGGTGGTTAGGAATAAAAACTGTTGTAGGGGCTAGGGTAGTTAGGCATGTAACAAGGATAATATTTATAAAAGATTTCCAGACCTATACATAAATGTCTACACCCTGAGGCTTCTCATCCTGCAAAGCAGTGGGTTTCAGTGTGTTGGAGATAGTCACAAGCCAGGTAAAACAGCCACAGCTCAGCTGAGACCATAAATGATGATGATGGTGGTGATGGTGATGATGGTGGTGATGATGATAATGGTGATGATAATGATAATGATGATGGTGGTGGTGGTGGTGGCAGTGGTAATGGTGTTGGTGATAGTGATGATGATGGGAATAGTGATGATGGTAATGATGATTGTGAGTTTAGGGATAATTATATTTGAGAAAGGAAGGATTTTCTAAATTTACTGATCATATCTAGAGAAAAGTTTGTGGAGTAAATCATAAAGTTCTACATAGAACTTTATAGAATGTGCAATGCCTGTGATTGGGGAGTGTGGGAGTAGGCAAAAACGAAGCTGAGTCCCTGGTCATAAGAAGGAGATTTCCATATCGACAGCCGAGTGAACAGTCTATTCCATGTAGAAGCAGCACATGCAATGCTCAGTGGAAGAGAGAGTTGATAAATTCCTGAACTGAGGTTTCTGATATGGCATCATTGGAGCATGCAAGGTAGTGTCTTAGGTACTTCCCCAAATATGCATTTGAAAGGAAGAGGTTCATTTGGCAGATGTGATTCCAGGAAGCATTGGGAGGGGTGCAGAGAGTAAACAAGGAAGGAAATGTGGTCCCAGGCCTATTGGGGACCCTTTGAGTAGCTGTGTAGAACAAGCCTCAGAACTGCCCCCTGGGGTTCAGGAAGCTGGAGGAGATGCTCTGGGAGTTATATCTCTATGGCATTCCTGGCCTGCTCTGAGAATGGGCCAAACACACTGCTGTAGCAGAGACTGCCTAGACTTGTGGTCATGTAGGAAGCTGTTATAGGCCAGCTGTATAGTGGGATGAGAGAGAGTCACTGCTAGTAACTTCTATAGCCAATCACCCTATTTCCCACACCTCTGTTTACTCCCTTTCTGGTTCTTATCGCTGTTACAGATGTTTTATTTACTTAATATTATTTATCTTGATCATTGTTAAATACCAACACTCAACACAGTACCTGGTATAGTTATATGCTGGATGGGCATGTTCAACTGCTCAACATGCAGCTGACACCCCAAGACCTGACAGTGCACCACCCAGTCTGTGCCGTGTGCACTCTTTCTCAGTGGAGCTCACAGTTGCCTAGCTCTTTGTGGCTTCCTGCAATCCCTGGTTTCATCTTCTTACTTCTACCTGAGCTGCCAGAGAGATCTGTTGCTGTGATCCTGGGTCCCCAGGTCCCAGGGGATTCTTGTACTGCCTAAACTGCCACACACCTGGGCTTGCTGTCTGTACTCACTTCTGACATATTGTTCAGTGTCCCCAGACCCATCCCAAGTCTTTAACCTAATGAAGCCTTTCATACTAAGTACTGTAAGCAAATATATGTTTTTGTTGTTGTATCAGACCCATTTACACACTGCCCTAGATTTATGCTCCCAGATTTCCTGCTTGATGTTATTGTGACTTCTCCAGGAAGGTGGCCTGGCAACAATTAAGTTCTCAGGCTTCAGAGTGGAGATTTTTCTCTTCCTTGGAGGAAGATATGTTGAGTTCCATCACTATCATATCTTGAGGTAGTTTCAACTGTTTCCCTGTGGCTGAAAGTATCCCAGCCCTGGGATTCTTTGTTGGACAGGGCTTAATGGAGCTGGTGCTCCTGGGGAGGCTTTCTGACCTGTGCAAAAGCCTTTCCTACTTGCTTATGGACTATATGGAGAAGTGATCATCTCAGGTGGCCTCTATGAAGGCTTCCAGTGAAGTAGAGCATCAGTTGTTCTCCACAAGAAGGTGAAGCCAACTTAGGCACACATTTTCTTGTATTTGTTCTTTATACAACTCACTCTATTCCTGCTTCTCCCCCTTATTCATTCCTGGGGATTCCATTCTAGACACAAGCCTCAGGCTTTTCTCTCTGGGAACTTGGGCTAGCACCTTGTTTCTGATATTGGTAGTGAGGGGTTTATAAGTGGGACCTTCTGCTAAACAGAGCCTGAGATTCCATATATCCTTCTCCTATGAAGCAGATGAGGTCATCATCTTGTGGTTACTATTGAGTATTGTTGAACAAGGTAGTTTAAACCCTTCTATAAAGATCAGCTGCATATCTGTTTTAGGACAGGAGAAAAGAGACCAACTACAATTTCCCAGAAAGTTCACTTGCTTTCTATGTTGGTGTGTATATTTCAATGAATAATTATGGAGAAAGAAAGAATTACCTTTCTTTCCAAATAAATGGCAGGAAAATTGTGAAGGACATTCAGAACAGCTCCAGGGAAGGTGATAAAGTGGTCACATGCAGCCCCTACCCCCAACATACAGATTGACTTGTTTCCATTTGTTGCTTAGGTGCTCTGACAGGGTAGAGGAACATGTTGAGGTGAAACACTCTGTGGCCACACCCAATGATACACAAAAACACTGGCTCAGTGGTCTAGGACTGCTGTGACTAAAAGTAATACTTGTAATTACACATCCCTTAGCATTGCATCTGACAGGAAATAGAGGGAAACTGGAAGATTTGAATTAGTCTCCATCTCTAGGGGAAGATAGCCACCAAACATTGAACATTATCAAAAAGAAAGCAGGAATTTTTGTATCAGCATCCTGTAGTAGGTGGCCTCATATATGGGCCCCAGTCATGTACCACTCCTGGTCTTCATACCTTGTGTGCTTGTTCCCCCTGAGAACAGACCTCGTGATTTGCTTCTAACCAATAGAATATAGCTAACATGATGGGTTCACACATATGAAGTTAGGCTATGAAAGACTAGACTGTCTACCTCACTGGCATTCTGTGTCTGATTTTTGTGCATATTTGCCCTGATGAAGATGGCCATTTGTCAGGAAACTGAGGGTATCCTGTGGTTATCAGCCAAGGAAGAATAAAGGCCTAGGACAATTTGAAGAAGCCGAGTTTTGCCAACAGCCATGTGGCAAAGGCTTGGACATAGATTACTCCCCAGTTAGGCCTTCAGATGAGGCTGCAGCCCCTATTGTCACTTGACTTCAGTTTTGTGAGAGCTCTTGAAATAGAGAACCTAAATAAGGCATGCCCAGATTCCTGACCCACAAAAACTGTGAGATAGTAAATGCAAATGTTTTAATTTGCTAAAATTTAGGACAATTTGTTCTACAGCAACATATAAGTAAGATACATATCAAAGTTCTCAAATTTTCATTGTATAATAGCAAAACAAAATGCCAACAAGTGGACAAACAACTGTGTGAATGAGGTGATGGATGGACATTCTGAAACATGTTAGAGACAACTGAATCACTACATAAAGGGGTGATGCTATTCACACGTAAATTCAGTGGGGCATGGAACCCCAGTCAGAGATCTTGATTCATAGGAGTAGCCCTGGTTGTGTAAATTTACATGGAAGATTTTGCCTTTTGGGTTAACTTCCTATTATTTTTATAAATAAACAACTTTCTGGGCTGGATTTTTTTCTCTAATTTTAACTTAATCCTGTTATGCTATATGCCAAGTGAAATCTTTAATGGGATAATATAACTGAATAAAATGTTTATGTACATGGAAATTACATAGTAAATAAAAGTTATGTGGAATTCTGAGGACTGATTTGGATGTGGCTCTCTTCCCAGGTCTGGTAGCAAATCAAGAAAACATGCCTTTGTGACCCTGTTCCTTGAGGCACAGGCTTTTTGATCAGATGCAGAGGCAGCACAGAGCTCTGAAAGGAACTTGGTGTCCCTGTTGCCTGCATTTTATCATTCTAACCCCTTTTGGATGAATTGGTGTCATTTGTATAAAAATGCCAGTTTCAAATAAACATTTCCCAGCCATGATCAATGTTTCTGAGGACCCATTTCCTGGCAGGAAATAAAACCACCCATTCTTCCCATTGATCTGAGATGGACTCAGCAGGATAGAGCAAGTTAAGAGAGTGTTTCTCAACCTCAACACAAGTGACTGATATTTTATGCTAAATAATTATTTATTGTGGGGCCTTCCTGGGCATTGAAGGGTGTGTAGCAGCATCCCTGATCACTTCCCACTATTTGTTAGTAGTATCTTCAGTTCATGACATGAAAATTTCCCTGAGGGGCAAAGTCTCTTCTAGTTGAGAACCATTCACATAATATCATCCTGTGAACATCTGCCTCCACTGTGATTTGTTGGACAATCAAAACTAGCAATGGTTATAACTCGAGAAATCCATCTATAAATGCATTATTTATTATGCATGTTGCTTATAGGTTTTTAAAAGAATTTATATTCCTCTTCATGGAACAAGGATAGTATCTCTCGCTTATCATATTGAATTGTTTGTATTTCCAAAAAAACCACAAAAATTTCAAATATAATTTCAGCAGGGAAGATACATAAGTCTCTTCATAAAATTATACTTTAGCTGTTTTTAAAAGTTTTTAAGAATCCCATGTTTCCATGGCTGTGAGGAGTTAGGCAGTTCTACTTGGCACTGTTGGCTGCTCCAGGAGGGCATTCTGGTAAGCCTCAAGCACTGAATGGGTTCCACTGGATTGAAGTCATTGCACATTACAGCTTTAAAAATTTATAATTATTTTTTAAAATTTAAGTAATTTCCATTTAGTAGTTAAGTAAACACATATAGGTAAACAAAAAATCAATGTTCAGTACAGTTCTCCCTAGTTTTGGTGTTTAATTTCATTCATTTTTGGTCTGCAAAAACAATGGATACTGTAAGAAATTTTGCCTTTTCTGATTTGCCTTGTGCAAATTTTATAAAATTTGTCATATGAACTTATAGTGCTGAAGAAAACATTGGCGGTAATGGAAAAGCATGAGCTTCTATGTCACATGGACCTGGTACTCAGTCCTCGACTCCCCTATCTGTGAAATGAGACCATATCATCTTCCTCAGTGTTCCTGGGAGAACTCAATGGAGGCCCAGCCTTTGTGACATCATCTCTGGCCTTGCTATGCTTTTGTTTTGGTGAAAGAAACACTTAATATGAATTAAACCTCTTAACTCTTTTTAAGAGAATAGCTCAGTATTGTTGATTATATGCCTAATTTTGTACAGAAGGTCTCTAGAACTTATTCATCTTGTGTGACTGAAACTCTGTAACCAACTGAACAACCACTTTCCATTCCCCTCTGCCCCTGACAACCACCATTCCACTCTCTGCTTTATGAGTTTGACTACCTTAAGTACATCATTAAGTGGAATTATTCAATATTTGTCCTTTTGTGAGTGGCTTATTTCGCTTAGCATAATGTCCTCAAGTTTCATCTACGTTGTAGCATGTGTCAGCATTTCCTTCCTTTTTAAGGCTGAATAACATTCCATTGTATGTACAGACCATGTTTTGTTTATCCATTCATCTGTAGAATGGACACTTGGGTTGCTTCCTTATATTGTCTATCGTGAATACTGTTGCTATGAACATGAGTGTACAAATATCTATTTTAGACTCTGATTTCAATTCTTTTTTTATTGTATTTTTCTCTATTACCATTTATCCCCCTTATGCCTTCTTTCACTCCAACTACTCCCCACCTCTGTAATCACCACACTGTTGTCCTTGAACTTTTTCTTTTTTGTTCTATCCCTCCACATCCTAAATCTCCCTGCCCCACCACCAAACCTGCCAGACTACTCGCTAAGTGTGTTTCAATTTTGCTGTTAGTTCAGTCTGTTCATTAGATTCCACATACAAGTAAAATCACATGGTATTTGTCTTTCTCTGACTGGCTTATTTCACTTAGCATAAGGTTCTTCAGGTGTATCCATGCTGTTGTAAAGTGTAAAATTTTCCTCTTTTTTATGGCTGAGTAGTAATCCATTGTGTAAATGTCCCATAGTTGTCTTATCCACTCATCTACTGATGGACACTTGGGCTGTTTCTATATCTTGGCAATTGTAAATAACATTGTATGAATATAGGGGTGCATATATTCTTTTAAATTAGTGTTTCAGGTTTCTTTGGATAAATTCCCAGAAGTGGGAATTTATGACTGGGTCATAAAGCAGATCCATTTTTAATTTTTTGAGGTAACTCCATACTTCTTTCCACAGTGGCTGTACTAGTCTACATTCCCACCAACAGTGCAAAAGTGTTCCCCTTTCTCCACATCCTCACCAGCACTTGTTGTTTGTTGATTTATTGATGATAGCCATTCTGACCAGTGTGAGATGATATTTCATTGTGGTTTTAATTTGCATTTCTCTGATGATTAGTGACATTGAACATCTTTTCATATGTATATTGACCACTTATATGTCCTCTTTGGAGAAGTGTCTATTCAGGTCCATTGCCAAATTTTTAATTGAATTGTTTGGGTTTTTTTGATGTTAAGTTTTGTAAGTTCTTTATAAATTTTGGAAGTTAACTCCTTATCATATGTATTGGCAAATATGTTTTCCCATTCAGTGGGTTGTCTTTTTATAGTATTTTGTTGATTGTTTTCTTTGCTGTGGAAAAACTTTTTAGTTTGGTGTAGTCCTAATTGTTTATTTTTTCTTTTGTTTCCCTTGCCTGAAGATATATATCAGAAAAAATATTGCTATGAGCAATGTCTGAGATTTTACTGCCTGTGTTTTTTTCTATGATTTTTATGGCTTGGGGTCTCACATTTAAGTCTTCAATCCATTTTGAATTTATTCTTGTGTGTGGCATAAGAAGGTGGTTTATTTTCATTTTTCTGCACATATCTCTCCAATTTTCCCAACACCATTTATTGAATAAGCTATCTTTACCCACTGTCTGTGCTTGATTCCTCTGTCAAATATTAATTGATGATAAAGATGTGGGTCTATTTCTGGCCTCTCTATTCTGTTCCATTGATCTATGTGTCTGTTTTTATAACAGTATAATGCTGTTTTGATTACTATGGACCTATAGTGAAGTTTGATATTAGGTAGTATGATTCTTCTATCTTTGTTCTCTCTCAAAATTGCTGTTGCTACTCAGTGTCTTTTGTGGTTCTTTATAAATTTTGAAATATTTGTTCTAGTTCTATGAAATACATCATTGATATCTTGACAGGAATTGTATTGAATCTATAGATTGCTTTGGGTAGTATGGACATTTTAATAATGTTAATTCATCCTATCCATGAACATTGTATTCGCTTTCACTTATTTGTCTTTTTCAATTTCTTTCTTTAGGGTCTTATAATTTTCTGAGTGCAGGTCTTTTACATCCTTGATTAGATTTACTACTAGGTATTTTATTATTTTTAAGCAATGGTGAATGGGATTGTTTTCTTAATTTCCCTTTATGATAGTTCATTATTGGCATATAAAAGGCAACTAATTTCTGGATATTAATTTTGTATCCCACTACTTTCTGAATTCATTTATCAGTTCTGTAGTTTTTTGGTGGAATCTTTAGGGTTCTGTATGTACATTACCATGCCATCTACAAATAATAATAATTTTATTTATGTCTAATTGGATACCTTTTGTTTCTTCTTCTAGTCTGATTGCTATCATTAGGACTTCCAGTACTATGTGAAATAAGAGAGGTGGAAGTGGACATCCCTGGCAGCGGGTTTGTCATATATGACCTTTATTATGTTTAGGTATGTTCCCTCTAATCCCATTTTGCTGAGAATTTTTTTTATCATAAATTGGTACTGGATTTCATCAAATGCTTTTATTGATACAATCATGTGGTTTGATCCTTCATTTTGTTTATGTGGTGAATCACATCTGTTGATTTGTGAACACTGAGCCAAACTTGCATCCCCAGAATTAATCTCACTTGATCATGGTGTATATCTTTTTGATATTTTGCTGTATTTAGTTTGCTAATATTTTGTTGAGGACTTTAGCATCTAGGTTCATCAGGGGTATTGGTTTATCATTTTCTTTTTCTGTAGTGTTTTCATCTGGTTTTTGAATTAAGATAATGCTGACCTCATAGAATGAGCCTGGGTGTCTTCTCTCCTCTTGAATTTTTTGGAATAATTTTTGAAGGAGAGGTATTAATTCTCCTTGGAATGTTTGATAAAATTCATTTGTGAAGCCATCCAGTCCTGGGCTTTTGTTTGTTCGGAGTTTTTTGATTACTGCTTCAATGTCACTAGGTGTAATCTGCCTGTTCAGATTCTCTGATTCTTTCTAATATAGTTTGGAAGATTGCGTGTTTCTAGGAATTTACCCCTTTTGTCCAGGTTGTCCAAATTGTTGGCATATAGTTGCTCATAATATTTTTATATTTTATTGATTATGCTATTACAGTTGTCCCATTTCTCTCCCCTTGTTCCTCTCTGCCTTGCACCTCTCTTTCCACCCATCACCCCCCCCCCACTTAGTTCATGTTCATGGGTCATACATATAAGATCTTTGGCTTCTACATTTACTATACTATTCTTGACTCCCCCCTGTCTATTTTATAGCTATTATTTATGTTTCTTATTCCTTGTACCTTTTCCCCAACTCTGCCCCTTTCCCCCTCCCCACTGATAATCCTCCATGTGATCTCCATTTCAGTGATTCTGCTCCTATTCTAGTGTTTGCTTAGTTTGTTTTTATTTTTTTATGATCAGTTATTGATAGTTGTGAGATTGTTGTCATTTTACTGTTACTAGTTTTGATCATCTTCTATTTCTTAGATAAGTCACTTTAACATTTCATATAATAAGGGCTTGGTGATAATGAACTCCCTTAACTTGACCATATTTGGGAAGCACTTTATCTGCTCTTCCATTCTAAATGATAGCTTTGTTGGAGTTCCTCTTCTCCTTCTGGCACTCTTATGATTCGGATGTTGGAATGTTTCAAGTTGCCCTGGACATTCCTAAGCCCCTCCTCACTTTTTCGAATTCTTGTTTCTTCATTCTGTTCTGGTTGACTGTTTATTTCTTCCTTCTGGTCCAAAGTATTGCTTTGAGTCCCAGTTTGCTTCCCATCATTGTTAGTTCCCTGTGCATTTTCCTTTATTTCACTTTTCATAGCCTTCACTTTTTCCCACTATTTTGTGACTATACTCAACCATTTCCGTGAGCATCCTGATTTCCAGTGTTTTGAACTGTGCAACTGATAAGCTGACTATCTCTTCATTGCTTAATTGTATTTTTTTCTGGAGCTTTGATCTGTTCTTTCATTTGGACCATATTTTTTTTCTGTCTCAGCCCACCCATTACATAGTAAGAGGCAGAGCCTTAAGTTTTTGTCAGGGCAGGCCTACCCACATTGCCGCATTGTGGCACTGTATGTAGGGGAGGGATCCGAGAGAGAACAATACCAATTGTTCAGCTCTCACCTTACTTTCAGACACTTCCTCCACTACCCATAAGCAAATAGGGCCCTTCCAGTGCTGATTACTGGATAGGTGGGTTTGTGTACGTTCCATGACTCTATGGGTCTTTCCAACATTCTCTCCTGTGAGGCTGTAACAGGGTGCAGCCAAGAGGGGGGCCCCAAAAGGGAGTTGGAATGGGGCCCAGAACTCACAGTGTCCAGGGAATATTAGAGGGACATATAAGATGTCCTCACCCCCTCCCCCACAGGTATGAGTTGGGGGAAGGGGCAATGGTTTTGCAGATAACCCCCAGAATGGTCATTTAACATATCTATAACCTTTAACTGGTTTCATAGATATGTTAAACAGCTGTGGCCATGCTCTGAGCCAGGGGGATGGAAAGGACTTCCCCAAGGACATGACTGGGGGAGGAACCCTAAGTTAAAACACCTGTGTGGGAGCTTGGAGAAGATTGGCTCCAGAAAATGGGACACACCTGCCCAGACTCATGATGGCATCCCAATAACCTTGGAAACATACAGGAATGCTGGCAGGTGTAACCGATTATAGGAGGAGTCGGAAATGGGGCTGCAGAGGAGGATTGGCGTGGGGATTTAAACCCAGACGTGGCAGCCATTTGGGGGAGATCTATGCGGTTTCACCAGAGAGCAGGACCCGCAGCTCCATGAGGGGAGATCCATGCGGTTTCACCAGAGAGCAGGACCTGTGGCTCCATGCGGTTTCACCAGAGAGTAGGACCCGCAGCTCCATGAGGGAAAATCACCATGTGGCTTTAGCAGAGAATTGCCACTAGGCTTTGCCCGAGTGGAGACCCTCTCGCAGCTTTGCCAGAGGGAGAGATTCCACGTGGTTTCACCAGAGTGCAGACCCCTGCAGCTTAGGTGAAGAGGGAGAGCCACGAGGCTTTGCCACAGTGGGGACCCTTCCCCACAGCTTTGGTAGAGGAGGGACCACGCGACTTTGGGGTGCTCCCTTCGGCTGCATGGCCTGGGAGCAAGAGAGACTGCCTGGAAGAAGGGTGAAAGAACTCTTGCCAGTAGGCCTTGAGAAGGTGCCACATGGTTTCAGATTAACCAGAGATCCTGCCTGGAAGACGATACAGCTGACGGTGTCAAGAGCCTGGATCCCGGACGTGTGCTTCTCTTCCTTGCAATTACGGTACCCTGACTTAGGGCAGAGGGAGATAGGAAGCACTGTGGGTGTCTGTGGGTATCCTAAAGGACTTTGATATTTCAATGAAGTTAAGTCACTACTTTAACTCTGTATAGTATTAAATAAACATTTCCTTTCCTTTTCACAAATCTCTGGCTTTGAGAGACATCTTTCCATAAGGCAGCGGACAATAACGGACCTTTCTGTTGCTTGGTAACAGTTTTGGGGGGCTCGTCCGGGATCTTAATTGCCCGTGGAAGACTGACCCCTCAGGTTCGAGAAAGTGAGACTTTGGAAGTGTTTTGCCAGTCTCGAGAACCTTCTGTTTGCTCTGTAACAAGGCTGGGAGTTTCTTCCTCTGCCTCAGCCCCCACAGGTGTTTTCAGCCAGGGGATTTGAGGCTTTATTTCCCCATGCTGGAACCCTGGTTGCGCAGTCTGTCTTGTTCCCCAGTTTTTCCTCCTGGTTTACCTGCATACAAATGTAGGACTGCCCACTCTTCCAGCCACCACTTTGCCCATCCCATGAGCCACTGCCTTGCCCACCCTGGTCCTCCAGCCATCATCTTGCTGTGCATCCTCTCTGCCCCAGCTGCCTGTTTCCACCCCTCTTACTGGTCTGGATGAGTGTTTCCTCTTTAAGTCCTTGGTTGTCTGACTTCCATAGAGTTTGATTTTCTGGTAGTTCTGGTTGATTTTTTGTTTTTAAATATCTTTTTGTCCTTTTTGTTGCTCAAGGAGGCACACATATCTACCTATGCCTCCATCTGGGCCAGAAGTCCCATAATATTTTCTTAAAATCCTTTGTATTTCTTTGGCATTAGTTGTTATTACTCCTCTTTCACTGCTGATTTTATTGATTTGGGTTCTCTCTCTCTTTTTTCTTGACCAGGATTGCTTTTTCTGTGTCCCACAGATGTTAGATTGTTGAGTTTTCATTTTCATTTGTTTCAAGGTATCTTTTGATTTACTCCTTGATCTCATTGTTGACTCATTCATTGTTAATAACATGTTATTTAGCTACCATGTTTTTGCATGTTTTTCAGTTCTGTTTTCTTTTGATTGATTTCTCATTTGATAGAATTATGGTCAGATAAGATAGTTGATACGGTTTCAATCTTCTTAAAGTCATTGAGACTTGTTTTGTGTCCTAATATGTGGTCTATCCTAGAAAACATTCCATGTACACTTGAAAAGAATGTATATTCGGCTGCTTTGGGGTGAAAGGCCCTGTAGATAACAAATAAACCCATTTGATCTAGTGTGTCATTTAAGGCTGCTGTCTCCTTGTTCATTATCTGCCTGGATATTCTAACAATTGAAGGCCATGGGTGTTAAAATCCCAAACAATGACTGTATTTCTGTCAATCTCTCTCTTTATGTCAAGATTTACATTACATATTTAGGTGTTCCTATGTTGGGTGCATAAGTCTTTACTAGGGTTATATCCTCTTGTTGGATTTCTTCTTTTATCATTATGTTGTGTCCTTTTTAGTCTTTTACAATAGCTTTGGTTTTAAAGTCTATTTTGTTGGATAAAATCATTGCTACCTTAAATTTTTTCCTTTCCATTTGCATAAAATATCTTTTTCTATCCCTTTACTTCTAGTCTGTGTGTATCTTTTGTTCTGAGGTGGGCTCTTGGAGACAGCTTATATATGAATCTGTGTTCTTATCCACTCAGGTAGCCTGTGTCTTTTGATTGGAACATTAAAGCCATATACATTTAAAGTGATAATTTATAGATATGCTTTCATTGTCTTTTTATTTGTTTAACTATTTTCCTCTGTTTTCTTCTCCTCCACCTCCTCCTTCTTCATTTTCAAGTAGCCCTTTAACATTTGTTGCAATGCTGGTTTGGTGTTAAAAAACTCCTTCAGCTTTTTCTTTTCTGGGAAGCTCTTTACTACTCCTTCAATTTTAAATGATAGCCTTGCTGGGTAAGTAGCCTCGGTCATAGGTTCTTGCTTTTCATCACCTTCAATATTTCATGCCAATTTGTTCTGCCCTGAAATGCATCCACTGAGAAATCAGATAACAGTCTAATGGGAGGTCCTTTGTAGGTAACTAACTGCTTTTCTCTTGTGAGTTTTAAGACTCTCTCCTTGTCTTTAAGCTTTGCCTTTTTAATTATGATGTGTCTTGCCTCTTTGGGTCCAACTGTGCTTCCTAGACTTGTGTATCTTTTTCCTTTACCAGGTTACTGAAGTTTTCAGTCATTATTTCTTAAAATAGGTTCTTGATCCCTTGCTCACTCTCTTCTCTTCCTGGTATCCCCATGATGTGGATGTTGTTAATGGTTCATGTTGTCCCATCGGTTTCTATAACTCTCCTCATTTTTATAAATTATTTTTTTTCTCTTTGCTATTTTGCTTGGGTGCTTTTCCCCGCTGTCTTTCAAATCACTGATTTGGTATTCTGCTTGATCTAACCTGTCTATTCCTTCCAGTGCATTATTTATTTAAGATATTGCATTGTTTTTTTTCTGAGTGGTCCTTTTTCATGGTTTCTATGTCTTTTTTTATGCTGTTGTGCATGCTTATAATCATTACTCTAAACTCTATATCCGAAAAATTTCTTGCTCCATTTCATTTAGTTCTGCTTCTGGAAAATTCTCTTGCTCTTTCATTTAGGGCCTGTTTCTTTGTCTTCCCATTTTGGCTGCCTCTTTGTATTTGTTTCTATGTATTATGTAGGTCTGCAATGACTCTGGTGCAGTCTTATGTCAGATGCTGCCTGTGACTGGCCCTGGGCCATCTGTTTGGAGTTATCAGTGTTCCATGGTTTTTGGCTACCTCTGGTTAGCCTGGGTGAGTGCAGAAAGAACCAAGTTGCACACCAAGGTTGAATTTTACCAGCACCAGGCCCAGGGAAGGATCAGCTAAAGTCTCAAAGCTTCCAGAGATCTACCTTTCACCTACCCTCTTTGTTGGGCTTAATCAGTAAAATGCCTACAGTTGTACTTCTCTACAAACCAGATTAAGCCCACAGGGTGGGACATGATGGATTCCTGCAGGTGGAGCTGTTGGTCCCCCCAGGTTGATGCCACCTGGAGGAGAGTTCCCTACCTGAGAAATACGGCTTCTGCAATTTAGGAAAGACTGAGAACAGGGATCTTGGTGGCTGACCCTTCAGCTCTCTCAGCTCTTTCTCAGCCATGAACCCCAGACTCTCCTTATTTGTCTCTAGTCCACTATGTACTCCCTCTGTTTGAGCTCAGGGTACATGGCTGCAAATGAAATTGTATGTATTGGCCCTTTAAGAGGGTCTCTGCACCTCTAGCCATATCTCCCTGGCAGACAGAAGCCCTATTGCTTTTCACAGCCAGATGTCATTAGGTGCCTTTCACAATTCTGAAGCTCTAAGTTGGGGAACCCAACCTGGGGTTTAGACCCCTATATCTCAGGGGTCTAAATATAATACATAAACATCATTCAATAATGTGTTCTCCACAACAGTTATCTACAGAGAACCTCTTGTGTCTGAATAAGAGAGTTTTTTTAAAGTATATTTTATTGATTATGCTATTACAGTTTTCTCAATTTTTCCCCCTTTATCCCCCCTCTGCCCTGCAACCACCAACCCTCCAGCATTCCCCCACCTTAGTTCATGTCCATGGGTTGTACTTATAAGCTTTTGAATTCTCTGTTTCATATACCATTTTTAACCTCTCCCAGTCTATTTTATGCCTAACAATTATGCTTTTTATTCCCTGTACCTTCCTCCAATTCCTCCCCTCCTGCTTCCCACTGAAATCCCTCCATGTGAAGTCCATTTCTCTGATTCTGTTCCTGTTCTAGTTGTTTGCTTGGTTTTTATTTTCGTTGTTTTTCTTTTCTTTTTTTAGGTTCAGTTGTTGATACTTGTGAGTTTGTGGTCATTTTTACTGTTCATAGGTTTTGATCTTCTTCTATTTCTTAGATAATTCCCTTTAACATTTCATATAATAAAGGCTTGGTAATGATGAACTCCTTTAACTTGACCTTATCTGGGAAACACTATATCTGCCCTTCCATTCTAAATGAAAGCTTTGCTGGATAGAGTAATCTTGGATGTAGCTCCTTGCCTTTCATGACTTGGAATACTTCTTTCCAGCCCCTTCTTGCCTGCAAGGTTTCTCTTGAGAAATCAGCTGATAGTCTTATGGGAACTCCTTTGTAGGTAACCCTCCCCTTTCCTCTTGCTGCTTTTAAGATTGTCTCTTTATCTTTCATCTTGGGTAACTTAATGATGATGTGCCTTGGTGTGTTCCTCTTTGGGTTCAGCTTCTTTGGGACTCTCTGGGCTTCCTGGGCTTTTTAGAAGTGTATTTCCTTGGACATATTGGGAAAGTTTTCCTTCATTATTTGTTCAAATAACTTTTCCATTTCTTGCTCTTGTTCTTCTCCTTCTGGCATTCCTATAATTTGGATATTGGAATGTTTAAAGTTGTCCCAGATGTTCCTAAGCCTCTCTTTATTTTTTTGAATTCTTGTTTTTTCATTCTGTTCTGGTTGGATGTTTATTTCTTCCTTCTGGTCCACACCATTGGTTTGAGTCCTGGTTTCCTTCCTGTCACTGTTCGTTCCCTGAATATTTTGCTTTATTTCACTTTTGGTATCATTCATTTATTTTTTCATTTTGTGACCAAGCTCAATCTGGTCTCTGAACATTTTGAGTACCAAGACTTTGAACTTTCCATCAGATGGGTTGGCTCTCTCCTCATCACCTAGCTCTCTTTCTGGAGTTTTGCTCTGTTCTTTCATTTGAGCCATATTTCTTTGACTCGGCACAACTGTTAAGTTGTAAGGGAGTGGGGCCTTAGGTATTCACCAGGGTGGGGCAATCCTCTTTGCCTTTTTATGGCACTATCTGTGGGGGACGGGTCAGAGAGGGAACAATGCAGCTTTCTCGCTAGGCTCTAGCCCTACTTTCCAATAAACTCTCATGTGAGACTGGGATTTTCTCCTATCATGGTAACCCCCAGTGAGGTCCACAGTCAGCTCTGAGTTTCAGTTTCCTGTTCAGTCAGCCCTGCCCATACAGTCTACTGCCTTACCATGGGTTCTCTCTGTCTGCCCATCTTACTGGTTGGGTTGGTCTGGTTGACTGTTTCAATTCCTTGGTTGTTGGAGTTCCATGCAGTTTGATTTTCTGTCACTTCTGGTTGTTTATTGATTTTAGATTGGTTGTTATCCTCCTTTTGGTTGTGTGAGGAAGCGAAGGGTTTCTACCTAAGCCTCCATCTTGGCCAGAACTCCCTGAATATAAGTTCAAAACATAGAAATATATATTCTGATAAAAAAGACTGCTTTAGTTTAAAGGATACACGATGACTGTCTTTTCATCTAAGCATTTCAATAAGATAGTAAAAAAGGGAGAACCACTGATATTTAATTAAAGGAAGACAGTCCACTTGCTGAACTGGAATATGCCTTACTAACACAGGAGAAAATTCTTGGTAGCACCTTTTAGACAGAACAAATTGCTAATGTGCCAATGTAGAGTTCCTTAGAGAGTCAGGGACTGTCTGTATATCCTAGCTCAGACATTTATTCACCCATGCATCGAACTTTTATCCAGCACTGTCACACAATTTTCCCCCCAGCACTTGTGCCTTCTTAACATTAAATATCAGGGAGATGTGAGCTATGTCTACATGATTTCCAGAAGGTCTTATGAAAAAGGAATTGATTTCTTCTTTGAATGGAATCAGAACAGTCATATCTCAATCTGATCTTTGAGAAAAGGTGGGCCTTAGTTACACTGCTGTTTTCTATTTCCTCTCCTTTTGGTGGTTTTATGTAACGTGGCACTGCCTGGTATACTGTCAGATGCCCTGCTGCTGTGGAATTGCTTCCAAATGTTTTAGCTTGTCCTGAATTAGCTGTGGCTTCAGACACATGCAATTAAAAGACAGCAGCACTGGTCTCTATCTGACCAGAAACATGGCATAGACCAATGATCCTTTGCAAAGTATAGCCTTGCAACCAGCCTTTGCTGGTGGCATGAAGCACATGCAGGACTGCCATGGGTACTGCATGAAGAACCTAGGCTGATACATTTTGTGACATCCTTATAATAAATGTATTTTACAAGGGGGTATGGACTTACACTTCACAAAGTGATTTTCTTGTCTCATCTGATGCTCACCTCATCCTTAGGAAGTAGGTTTGAATTTCAGAGGAATTAATAGACCAAGTTTGCACTCTTCCCATACTTGTTAGTATGCACTGTACCATTAGGGCATCCTGTGTGCAATGAGAACAAGGACTTTGACTCAAAACAGACCTAAGTTCCAATCCCTGTTTAATTTCTTATTAGCTCCGTAACTCTGGCACTTTCTCAGTCTCGTCCAGCTTTAATTTCTTCATCTGCATGATTGAAATAAAATAGTGAATTTGCAGGGGTTTTTTTTTTTTTTTGAGTTTGAAATGAAATAGCATCCATAAAGCACCTGTCCCACTGGAGACTTAACAATGCTGGCTCCCTTCTGCTGATACAGGATGGAGCCAGGGCTTGCCCTGGGTCTTTTGGCTGACCTCATCTCTCCTGTGAAGCATTTGCCCCAGTGAGGCCACTATTGCATACTATCCACTGGGCCTGCAGGGTCTTCATCCCAAAATGAGAACAGACATGGCCAGTTATTTCTGGGAGACATCATGGGAAATGAGAACAGCCACTCAGTCACAGATATTAGCAATGATTTCCCCCAATCAGTCCCAGGACTTGGTGGGAGCTTTGACAGAATCTCTCCAGAGTCAGCAAAGCCCCAAATGTGAAAGCATCAGAAATACAGAACATAGAAGACATGGTTAATGCACTTGCCAAGTTTTTATTTCAGTTTTG
Source organism: Anoura caudifer (assembly GCA_004027475.1). Taxonomy (NCBI): domain Eukaryota; kingdom Metazoa; phylum Chordata; class Mammalia; order Chiroptera; family Phyllostomidae; genus Anoura; species Anoura caudifer. The sequence goes on from PVKU01006329.1 coordinate 51,553, forward strand.
CAAACCATCCAGTATTCACAATGGACATAACCTGGGTCACCTTGCTAATGTTAAGATGGGCCTTCATGTCATTGGGAGGGGGCAGGGGTTGGGTGACTGGATTGAGGGTGGAGGAACTGAGAAAAAAGGGGAAAAAAGAAAAACTCATAGACACAGAAAACTGTGTGAGAATTGCCAGGGGAAGATGGAGGAGGGTAAAGGGGGGATAAATGGTGATGGAAGGAGACTTGACTTGAGGTGATGAACACACAATACAGTGATATGCTTTGAAATTGTGCAACTGAAACCTGTATAATTTTGTTAACCAGTGTCACCCCAATAAATTCTATGTAAAGGAAAAAAAAGATGGGGCTTTGTAAAAACTCAGATCATCAGAGGGCATCTCAACTAGGTCTACCCAAGGATATACATGGTTGTCTTTAAGGGTTCCCCATGGGGCTAACTGAGGAGCCAAAATCTTAGGGGTTCCTCTGGGGAGGAAGGCTCAGCTGAGCAGCACAGTTGGGGCTTGGCAGCAGATTCTGTCATTTTATATTTAATTGAGTTTGGATCAATGATGTGAACTACATAAAACATGTCACATGCAATCTGATTCCAGAAGCATTTTTGTATCTGTTTTGTGAAGATATTAAATTATTTTTTGAAACTAAGATTTTTCTATGAAAGGCTTTTTATGACTTTATTAATCCAGAACTGCCTTTTAATTTTTCTCTTTTTTAGAGCAGGAGAGTGATAATAGGACCTGAATAGTAAATATTTTAAAAAACTTAATTAGGTACCACTCAAATAATCAAAAAGTATTCAAGAAAAATAGACAGTTTTTCTCATATCATCTAAAACACATTATATCTGGAGCTATACCTTTAATTGTTCAGGTTAGATATTTTCCAAAGTGTTGGCAGAGTACTTGACATGCAGTTAAAAAAGAGTCTGCTCTTTCCTCATATTCATGTGATCACCATGTTCACCAAGATATTCAAGGCAACTAAAGTCTTCTTGAGGTGATACAAAAACAAAAAGGAGGTTCCTGAAATCTAAAGTAATTCTTAGGATATAATATGAAGAAAGGATAAAAATGTGAAATTCAGAATTATACTTCCTATGATTATCAAAACTCCTCAGATAATTTTAAAATATAATTTTAAATGTACCAGACAATTAATTTTATAATAAAGAATCCTTAAAACAAAATATTTTGATCAGACTAATACAAATCTCTGAATCAAATTTGATTGTATCTTCTCTAAAGCTTCCAAGTAAGATATGAAATATTTGAATAATCAGTAAAAGTCACCACAATGCAATCTAAAAACTCAGAACAAGGACCAACATACTCTCTCAGGCTAGGGAAATCTTTCCTCATTCTTGCTCCAGATACTCTTCTGCTGGAACACTGCCTTGCCTCTTTACTCTTGTCTACTCTTCTCCAACCAATAAACATTTATCAAGCATGTATCACACACTTAACTCTCATTACATGAGGTATTGGAGATATGGCAGAAGACAAGGCAAACACAATTCCTGACCTTATATAGTTTTGAGTCAAGGGGGAGGAAGACAATTGTACAAGCAGTTTCAGTCTATTCTCTACAATAAGTGTCAGTGATAGGACAGTACATTATGCAATGGGAATACATGGGAGTCATCTGTTGTGGACTTTGGGAACTCAAGTTGTTTGTCATCAATGGTCAGTTACTTAATATGGTCCTACCAGAAGGAAGCTCTGGTCTTTTGTGAAATATTTAAAAAGGAAGACTGATAAGGAAGTGTGTGCCCATGCAGGGAGCCAGCTTTAGAATGAACCCTATTTTGAGAAGGTAGGCGAGAGGTGATACTGCCAACTACTGATGAGCACTTAAGCTGCATGAGCCAATGAATGTCTTTTGTCGTTCAATTTACATTGGTTTCTTTTCTGTGCTTATAATAGCATACTGACTGACTCAACAGAATGGAAAGAATGTTCCAGAGGTAGTGTTCAAATGTGACAAGAGAATATGAGGCAATCAGCTGGCTGGAGAATTGAGAGAGAGGGAGAGATAAGAGGTAAGGTTGGAGGATTGTCAAAATCCATGCCTGCCATCTTATCCTTGAACAGTGGGGACCCATTTAAGGACTTTATCTGAGTGAGTTGTATAACAACATTGCCTTGCAGGGGAGTCACTTTGGCCAGGGAGGATTAGAGAGGGCCAAAACTGGGGAGAGGGAAACTTGTCAGAATGCTGTTACAGTAAAGCAAATGTTCTCAGACATTTTGGTCTCTGGACCTCTTTACACTCAAAAACTACTGTTTTTATGGTTTGTATCTATCAATACTTGCCAAATTTGAAATTTTAAAAATCTTTGTTTAATTCATTAATGTGGCAGACCCTTCTGCATGGCATGGGCCCAGTTCCCACTCAGAGATGCACAGGACCCATGCCCACAGATAGGTTCTTCCCTGGGTAATCAGATTTGCAGGATACCTAAGCTGTTTTGAGGCTTGCTCTTTGCTAAAAAAAAACTCCCTCGCCCTGCAAGTACTTTGCAAAGACCAGTGTAACCTGGCTGCCTATTCATTTGCTAATGTCCTTCTTAGTAATGTAATGAGGGGCATTGGCTCCTTTATTGTAACTGGGATAGTGAGGAGAAACCATCTTGGAATGTAAGGAGATAAGATTAGAATAAAGGCCTGTCATGGTGGAGGCCACAGCTTTGGCTCCTCTTGAGAGGAAAAAAAAAAGGAAATGTATTTGTTAGTAGAGAAAAGACTGTTTCTGAGAGTTGTGGATGTGTTCATAGATTTGTCAATCTAAAAGCATGCTATAAATGGGATAGGGGTGCCACGTGTTAAAAAATATTAAGAATCCTCCTTGTTTATGCCAAAGCTGTGACCTTGATTGTAAAAATGAAATCTAGGTGTGTTGTCTTCTGTGTAAAACTAGCCCTTTTATGCAGAAAACAAAATACCATTTTTTAACTCAGTATATGTAAATACTGATCATTTCCTTAGGTAAGAACTGGCTATTCTCCCAAGGGAAACGGTTAATTAATCAAGTCGCAAAAGGCCCTTGGCATGCAACCTTTTACTTTCTACTAAAACATATTCTTTCAGAGCACCTCCTCCCCTCCCATTGCAGCTTGCAGAAACAGCAGGGGGCCTGTCTTTCCAAGCTAAGCTAAAATATACAAGCCCATTGGCTTGAGGCCTATAGTCAGTCAGGACGGCCTCAGCAAATTAAAACTGATAATGGCCCTGTATACTCTTACAATTCAACCAGTCAGAAAATTGCAGAATGGGCTCATCATATTTTAAAAAATCTTCTTAAACAGAAAAATGGGGGAGTCATGAGTCCTTCCCCCCAAAAAATTTTGATTATGTAATTTTCTAAATTGTGATGAATTTCTTTGTACTCCAATTGAAAAACTTTTTCAGAAGAGAGAGCCAAAGTCATCTTATCCTCAGGTTTTATATAGAGATTCACTGCGAGATGGCTCTTGGCAGGGCCTCTAACTTAACTTGGGGAAGAGGGTGTCTGTGTTTCCATCCCTACAGGTCCTGTCTGGCTACCAGCCAAAAGAACAAAGTCTTATTGTGAGCAGGACAGACACCAAGCTCTGCTACCTGGAGCTGAGAATCAATCGACTGACAGACTAGATGGCCCAGCTGACTCTGAACACCAGAAAGAATACGGATACTTACACCATCACTCATGGGCCTGTGCCTGCCAATGGAGGAGGTTGGGGCCTGCCCCAATGACAGGGGTGGAGGCTTGGGTGCCACCTGCAGAGAGCAGTAACCCCTCCATGCCCCATAATGTTCAATGGTTGAACCCTAAAAACTGTTTCAATGGATTGGACTTACAAGTTTGGGACCTAGTAGCCCTTGGATTCCCCTTTTGTCTTAATATTGCATTAGGGAGCAGCGAATAGGTTCCACAGGATTAGTAATTACAATTTCATTTACACATGAAAAAATTGGGAGATTAAATGTTGGGAACTGCACTGCCTGGTCTCAGAGGCTGTAACACCTCATGGCTGTGCTAAGAGCCCAAGGGACCCACTTCTTCTGGGTCTGTTTGGTCAAGAAGTCCTAAGCCAGTGAGGAGATGAAGCTTATCTCCCTGGCAGGAGTGCTGCTTCTGCTGCCTCCATTTTTGGCCTCCAATGTTTGGTTGGTTAGTCAATGACGGGTAAGACCCCTTGAGGGAGGGGCAACCCAAGCCAAACATGACCATGTGGTTGGCCCTCATGGAAGGATTCGGGGGACCACAGCAAAGAGAGGGTGATGGACCCTCATCCCCCCAGCTGTTCTGACATAGCCAGAATCCCCATTTCCATCTGGGAGATGTCTCTTTTATTCGCTTAAGGCTTAAACAATGCCAGAGGTGGATGCGGCCCTGTACTGGAAAAGGCAGATTCCCTGAGGAAATCAGGCCTAACAAAGAAAGCATAAAATCCTGTGAAGCCTACTTTGCTGATACCTCCCATTTAAATAATAAGGGTCTAAGCCTGAAATAAGTGTTTCCCCCAAAATTTTATGGCCCTTTAGCTATTTAACCCTGACTCAAAATAGGCCCTCGGAGTTATTTGAATGTTACCTATTTGACCATTACTGCTTAACAATGATTGATTGGGATTACTCTGAGAATGTGGATCTTTGGAACTACTGGTTGCTTACTGATTATAATAATGTTCTATGTATTTTAATATATTTGCAAATTATTTTCCCAGGGTCGTGTGGGAGATCAGCAAACAGCAAGCTTTGTGGGATCATAGTGGTTTTATTAAAATGAAAGGGGGGAGATGTGGCTGACCCTTCTGCGTGGCATGGGCCCAACTCCCACTCAGAGATGCACAGGACCCATGCCCACAGATAGGTTCTTTCCTGGGTAATCAGATTTGCAGGATACCTAAGCTGTTTTGAGGCTTGCTCTTTGCTAAAAAAACTCCCTCACCCTGCAAGTACTTTGCAAAGACCAGTGTAACCTGGCTGCCTATTCATTTGCTAATGTCCTTCTTAGTGATGTAATGAGGGGCATTGGCTCCTTTATTATAACTGGTATAGTGAGGAGAAACCATCTTGGAATGTAAGGAGATAAGATTAGAATAAAGGCCTGTCACGGTGGAGGCCACCGCTTTGGCTCCCCTTGAGAGAAAAGCCACATTGTCGTCCTTTTTCCTCCACCAGACTCAGTAGTTTGTGTGTATGTTTTAATTCATCCATAATGATATGGACACTGCTGGACGGTGTCTGCATCACATTAAATAAATGATAATGATTAGAACCTGGCCTGGTAGCTCAGGCCTGGTAGTTGGTTAGAGAATCACCCTGATACTCCAAAGTTGTGGGTTTGATTCCTGGTCAGGGAACATACAAGAAACAACCAATGAATACATAAGTAAGTGGAAAAACAGATTTATTTCTCTCTCTCTCTCACGATTAATAAATAAAAATTTAAAATGTAACCATTACGTATTAACATAGCACATTGTTATGAAACATAACTATATTTTCAAAAACCAAAAAACTTTAGAGAAAAATATGTCATTTAACCTTTTTCAAATAACTTTAATATTTGGCCAAATGGAAGACAGATGGATTCTGATCTGCTTTGACAATCAGTGTGTTGTGAATGATTTTTTGTTGAAGTATACAAAAGAAATCTGATTACAGATATACAGTTGAAAAAGGAAGAGATATTTTAATAGCCTTTTCAGATAATTGTGCATATGCATATTATTATTTGATACCACATCAAAATACACGTGGTAGTTTTGTGAAGTTCCACTTAGTGGCTAAGTGGAATCAGAAACCACATCAATTGACATATTCTGCTACATTAGAATCTATTGGTTTACCTTGCATTTGAATAGCTTTTATTCAAGCATGATTATGTCTTTGCAGATACCCTGAAAGCCTCTTGGATCCTTGAGGGCGGTCCCTGGATCACCCCTTGAGAATCCTTACAATAAATCAAACTATGGCAGATACCTGAATGAGGGAAGCAGTTGAGAGGAGGTGAAAGAAAAAGTAGAGATATGCTGAGAGAAGACAAATATGGCATCTAATAACTGGAAGGGTTAGGGGCTGATGTGAGTTTGGGGAAGAGGAAATGATGCTTCCTTGGTTTCTAGCCTGGGTAGATGATGGTGCCATCAACTGATAATAGAATATAAGGAGATAATACATTTTAGACAAAATGAGGTAGACTTTTTGAGGATGTTGCAATTGGGGTATTTACCAGACATTCTGGAGGACATACATATGTGGGTCTGAAGCCATGAAAGTTCCTGCTGAACAACAGACTTGGATTTAAAGTCATTAGCATAATGGTGATAGTTAAAGCCAGAGAGTAGGAGGTAACCTGAAGAAAATCTGTGCAGGGAGAAGAGCATCATCAGAAGAAACATATGAAGTGCTGGCACTTAGGGAATAAGAAGGAGGAAGAGGAACTCCAAAAGAATATGGAGATAAAGAAAAACAAGAAGATGCCATATCATAGAAGGTAAGGAAGGAAAGAAGTACTTCAAGACAAAGGAAATGGTCAGTGGGGTAGTGCTATAGATGGTTAGGGAAGACAAGAACCAATGTGCCTGCTGAGTTCAGAGCATGGACCCATGGGAGATGTTGGCAGAGCATGGTGGAGGGAAATGTAGAAGTCATGATTCAAATTTCTTCCTTTCCCTCCTCCCTCCCTCCTTTCCTTTTTTCCTCTCTCCTTTCATCCCACTTGTCTTTATTGAACACTTGCTGTGTATCAGGCATATAACGTTAAACATGGTCCTCACTTTCATGATCATCATAGTTAGTGTTGTGGGGAAGGTAGAAAATAATCAAGTAAACCAACATATGTGCTTATGATCCTATGGCAATTCTTAAATGTGATGTTAAGGTACAGAAGGCAATTTCACATTCTCTTATATTCAAAGCTAAGATCCAAAAATGCTCTGGAAACCAAACATTTCTGAAGCTCATTTGGTAGCAAAAAAGTATAGTAATATATTGGGTTGCCCTCTTAGAGTCTAGAGGCTTCTGAACTCTTAACAAATCCACAGTTAAGAGATCACAGACATAGATTGTCTCCATTTTACAGATGAGGAAACAAGACATGAGATTAAATAACTTCACATTCACATAGCCACCCCAGGCTACCACACCAGGTGACTGTTTACTGGAATATCCAAAGTCAAATAAAATAGTACATCTATTTATTCATTCATGCATCCATGTATCCACCCATCCATATACCCATCTATGCATCCATCTATCTACCCATGCATCTATTCATGCACCCATCTATCTATCTATCCATCCATCCATCCATCTGTGCACTAATATTGCGCAACCATCCACCCATGCATCATCTATGCAGCCATCATCCATCTGTCCATTCACACATGCTTCCACCTTTCTATCCATTCATCATTCATCCATCCACCCACCCATACGTCTATCCCAGGACATCTGCTTGAGACTCCACCATGTCCCAGGTTCTAAAACAATGGTTCGAGTTACTTAAGATGAGGTGAAAACTTTTTTCTAATAAACAGGAGTTGCAAAAAGTACCATTTTCATAGATGTTACTCAAAGTCTCTAGGAACTCAAGAGGTGATTCAAATGCTGAGCTGAGTCCTGGCCATGTGAGGTATTGATTAACATTCCTTTTACCACTTACTCAATGGCAGGGACAACATCTCATCTCTTATATCATTTGTATTATCCCCAAAAAGCCTTTTTTAGTGTTTGGATACTATGGTCTCTCAAAATAATGACAGGAAGGAATTTGATGATTAATATGCTTTGTGCTTCAGGAGGTAGCAGGATCAAAACAGGACTGTAAAAATGCATTCTTATAGTAGCTTCTAAAGGGACCACCGAAATATTTTCTTTTGTTAAATATAAACAAGATTTTTAATTTTTTATTAATTATGTTATTACAGTTATTCCAATTTTCCCCCTTTGTCCCCTCCACCCAGCACCCCCTCCTTTGTTCATGTCCATGGGTCACGTATATAAGTTCTTTGGCAACTCTATTACCTATACTTGCTTTTAACATCCCCCTGCCTATTCTCTATTACCAATTTGTACTTTTTAACCCCTTCACCTTTCCCCCTATTTCTCCAGATCCCCCTCCCAAATGGCCTCCATCCCAACATTCTCAGGTTTTCCATATGAATGGCTGGGTTAGGCTAGGTGCAGGCTTCAGACCTTCCTAAATCTGCTGGAACAAGCAAAAGCTGAGCCCAGCCTCTGTACCTCTCACTGAGTGGCCCTAGGCCCCGTACTAGAGGCAGCCATTTGCAGATCATTTTATAGCTTATGCCAAGGGGCCCCAGACAGAACATAGGTGGAGGCTGACCTTGGCTTGCACCACCCAGGAAACTCCAGAGCCTGCATACCCAGTGGACAGTTACAGACCATATCAAAGTACCTCCCCCCAACCATCTCCAGAAGCTACACAGGGAGGTGGTTGCAGGCCAGGGATCACAGCCATCTGGATTGGGTAAATCCCTCCCATTGACCTGCTGACAGCAATCATGACTCAACTACAGTAGAAGAGAGTACTCAGTCCACACAGAAGACAAACCTAAGTACACAGCTTGGGGGATTGGAGCTGTGCCACCGGACACTACAGGACATTTATTTTATGAAAGATGGAATAAGAGAAAGGATGCTTAAAATTTCATTGGAAAAAAAGAACTACTCTCAAAGGGAGAGGAAAGGCTGTGGGGAAAAAATAAAAATAGTGCAACTAAGTGAGTATCCTTGCAATGTGGGGATCATGAAAAAGACAATATCTAAGAATCACAGAACTGACAATGAGCTCAGGGATTCTAGCATTATATTGGGAGAAGCATGTCATTGGCTCAGTGCCAGGGAACACAGCCCTGAGTGCATGAAAGAGACAGCAGATGAGGATATTTAATGCAGAAATGAATGGCAGGGGTGAAATTGCCACTCAAGACAGAACAGAATGCCGTTCTCTAGAGGGATGGGCACCAATTCTGATGCCTGAGAAGTACCCGGGGCCTTGGGCTAGATCCTGTGTGAACATTTCTGGGAACTTGGGCTGAATCCCATGTTGAGACTTGAAACTGATACCTCCCACAGCTGCTGCCTAGATAGATGGTGTCTTTTGGACTCGACTCTTAGAATAACTCCCACAACATTTGTTTAACCTGCCTGTTCTTGAGAGTCTGGGACTTTTTGCAAGAACACACGCAAACCATTGTTAGAAGAGATGGTTTCAGACAGACTGAGTCTTCACTCTAGTGCTGGTACCTTGTCCATTTTTTTAAATCCTCACCTGAGGATATGTTTATTGATTTTTTATTTTTATTTTTTAGAGAGAGTGGGAGGGAGAGAGAGAGACATCAATGTGAGAGAGAAACATTGATTGGTTGCCTCCCTTATGGGCCCAGACAGGGAATCAAACCTGAAACCTTTTTTGGTGCATAGGGTGACACTCCAACCAACTGAGCCACCTGGCCAGGACTTGTTCATATTTTGACTCCTGACAAGAAGTGTCCCACACATCTGCCTCTGAAAAACACCCTGCTTCCACATCAAGGTCTCCTGTTCCCTGTTTGGCTCTGTGTTCACTTGGGTCCCTGCTGGTGAGCTCACAGTTGACTCCTGCTATTGGCTCAGGATCTCTACCTTGTTGAGATGGTGCACCCCCATATTCTGAGCTGGAGACACAAAGGAACCCTAAACCTCAGGGTTTTCATCTGAGAAATTTTTTACAGAGAATGAGATAATTTTAAAACTTTTTTTTTTTTTTAGCAGAATCTTCTTCCCACTCCCTGCAGACAAACTCTAGTACTCAAACACACCCTTCAAATGACCTTAGTGGTGGAGGCTAAACTGTAAAAGGTGGAAAGAGGTGAATGGAATCCCAACCACCCAGCTTTCCAGCCCAGGGGCCTGAGTAGGTGGTAACCTAGTAGGTTACTTTTCAAAGATTTGATCTTTTTTTTTTTTTTATCATCACCTGAGGACACATTTTTTTTTTCTTTTTAAAAAAGATTTTATTTACTTTTTAAGAGAGAGGGCAAGGGAGGGAGAAAGAGAGGGAGAGAAGCAACAATGTGTGAGAGATACATGGTTTGTCTCTCACACACACCCCCTACTGTGGACAGGACCTGTAACCCAAGCATGTGCCCTTACTGGGAAGCAGTAAGTAGTGAAGTAGTGACCTTTTGGTTTACAGGCTGATGCTCAATCCACTAAGGCACACCAGCCAAGGTCTGAGGACATTTTTTCATTGCTTTTTTTTTTCTAGAGAGAGAGAGAGGGAAGAGGGGAAACACCAATTGGTTGCCTTCTATATGCACCCCCAACAGGGAATGGAACCTGCAACCTTAGGTATGTGTCCTGACAGGGAATCAAACACACAGCTTTTCCACACACACAGGATGATGCTCAATCAACCAAGCCACATGGGCCAGGTCAGTCCAAATTTCTTGATGCAACTGGCAGGATTATGCAGCCATGGCTTACCCACTGGCCTTAGTTGGAGAAGCTCCATTCCAGGCCCATTTGTTTTTTTTTTTTTTTTTTTTCTAGAAAGAAGAAAATGTATTCCACTTACTTACATCTTTTCTTTGTCCCAGATGAAATTATCTATAAAGCATGATACATGAAAATGTTGGCAGAGTAATGTGCAACCCAGAAATTGATCCCTGAATAATTTACAGTTGGCTACAAGTGGTGAAAAGAGTAAAAACAATGAGAATGGCTAGCAGTTATTACTGTGGATCAGGTGCTGCTCAGAGAACTTTATTTGACTAATTTACTCTTAAAACATCCTGAGCACTTGTCGCTCTGAGTTCACAGATGTTGCAGGCTAGGCAGAGTGCTCAGAACTCCACCTTGAAGCACAGTGTGTTCTGCCCTTGCACCCTGTATGCAATCTGGTAACTGCTGGGACCAAAGACTGTTATATGCCTTTCGCCATGCCCAGCACAGCACCTTGGTGATTTGACTCATGAGAACAGCTTCTGTTGATGACTTTAGGCCACATGTAACATTTTTAGAGAATAGGCGGAAAAAAACAATAATATTTTGAAATATTCTTAACATGTTCTGAGATTTCATGAATTTGACAATATGAAGATATTTCTTTTTTTGGTATTTATTTTACTTTGTCCCCTAAATAATCTTTTTGGAGCAGGGGCATTAAAAAAAATTAAGTTCCTTTGGACACAGAATTCTGGTGTAGGAGGATTTTTCCAGAAAGTTTTCAAGCCATTCTTTTCTTTCTGAAAAATACAAACAATGACAAGAAAAGTCATTGGGAACTGACCTACATTGGAAAGTTCTGCCATCAGTGGTCTGTACAGGGTGACTTTAACTTTCTTTTACTTTGTTCTTTTTCATTCATCTTTGCAACTGTAATTTTACTTTGGGGATCAAGTCAGGTAATTTCCAGCCAAAGTAGTGATACTGAGACGGGGCTGATGTGAGTTGAGCTAAGAAACCCTCTTATGGCTGTGCAGGTGCACTTAATGATGTGAGGGGCTAGCAGTGGGAGGGCCCACAGAGAGGCTGTCTTCCGTGGGTCCCCAGGAAAGCTGTCACTTCTGGGAAGAAAGTTTGAGAATTGCATTTGCCATGGCTAACTTCAAATTTCTGCAATCCAGTAGCCTTGACTCCTTTCCAGTTCTAAACCAGTTACCGGTAAAATGACTTCAATTGGTATCTAGAATGAAAGGCATGCTTTCTTTTCAAGTATTAGCCTGCACATTTTTTTTTTAGAAAAGAATGTTTCTGAAAGATCTAGGTCTCTGATAACAGCATCACATGGGCTCAAGTATTTCAAAAATCAGTTTGTCTTTTCAGTTTGGAGTACCAGGTTTTTCTAGCATTTGCAGCTACACATTCCCAGCTTTTAGACACAAGTTTCTGCTACAAAGTATTACATTTTCACTTATCCCACTTTACCCCATCCAATCCAAATGTTTTAATGTCTGCTTTATTAATAGTGAGTGCTTTCTGCTAACTATCCCTCATTTTGTGACCCGAGCAGTAAACGGGAGGAAACAAAACCAAACTTGTCTCTCTCTAAATAGCATGAGTGCAAACCAGCCTTGTCAGAATCCAAGCCATCCCTTTACCAGCTAAGTCTGGCTTCCTGTCTCTTTTTCCTAAACCAAGGGAGTTTATTTTCCACTGAACATGTTTTTAAAGGGGTTTTCAGGAAGCTAATCTTATCAGGGACCAGTCAGATACCTTTGCCTGGGGCACAGCAGGCCAGGCAGTCTCCTCCTTCCTGTGATGACTCAACATTGCTGGAGTCTTGTCTTGTCTCTTTCTGATGGCAGCACCCCAAGGGTGCTTGAGGGCCAGCCATTCCTGAAGTACTATCCTTCCCTCCTACCTATCTTGTCTTTTTTTTCTCCTCTCCCCATTCTTAGTTGTGCTCTATATAGAAAGGAATATACTTAAAATCTATTTTTTAATGTAGATTCTCGCATACCTCACTGTGCTTTGAAAAGTGACCTTTGTGAACTCTGAGAAGAAAGAAAAAGACACCTACTAAGCAGAGCTCCTGGTAGCAAACTGGGCTCAAAAAAAAGGCAGAGCCTAACAGCCATTTCTGCACAGTGGCCTCTCACACAAACTGTACTTTGTGGAGAAGCCTCTGCCTCTTAATCTGCCTGCATGCACTGTGTTTCTGCCATCTAGGTCAGCTCTTATAAAGGTTTTCTGGAACCCTAATTCAACCAATAGGACTGAAGCTTTCCCCATCCAATCAGAGCTGCACAGCTCTGACCAATCTCAGCACCTCTATTCTTACCAATCAGGACAATATCTTAGAACCAATAAAACAGTGAGAATTCAATGTCCTTATATGCATGAAGACAAACCAATCAGGGACCAGGGATGGGGACTTCTGTCTGTATAAGCTAGCATCCTAGGGCTGGGGGAGTGCATTTTCCACTGAAGACTGAGTACTGCATATTTCCACCAATGAGCAGCATTATAGGGAGTGGAGCACTAGGGAGCTGTTCCACAGCAGTGCTACTTCAGTCATGCTGTATTATTGTTGAGCTGTTTTTCCTGAATAAAGTGTTCACTGCGCCCCACACTGAAAGATTCCTGTTAGCACGGAATTGGTACCAAGGACCTTTGGTTGACATTGTTAATGTCTGCACATCCCAGTTTACAAAGCACATGATGTTCTCAAACCTCATCCAAATCAGTGAAGTTAAGGTCATCACCCTCTCTAGAAATAAGAAGACTTGTCCAGGATGTGTCTTTTAGATGTGTCCTTTTGATGTGGCAAAGCCATTGATGGAATACAAACTCATTCCACTGCACTCTAAGTCATCTTCAGGATGCAGAACTCACTCTGTCTGTGGTTTGGCCACACCTGGCTGAGTCTTCCCTGCTCCTTCCTGTGTCTGTGGGTCTTACCCTACTGCTGCCTGCCCTTGTCTTCTGCTTCTCCTCCCTTCCCCACTGCTGCCATTCCCAGGGACCCATGTTCACATTTCTGACCATCCCTCATCAGGGGTCATGCAGCTCTGAGACTCATTCTTCTGGTGGGATGTGCCCAAGGTGAAAGGCCGTAGAGATGGAATGTGGGGGGTTGAGGGCAGAACCAGAACACAAAACTATATAAATGCAAACTTAACATAAAAAAGTTTACTTAAAGTGAGCAGTCACAGCAAATTACACATTTTTGAAAGTTGACAAATGCCATATATGCCACAACATCATAAAATAACATTTTTAATAAATTGACACTCTTCTGAAATATTTCAGGAGTTTTACTGCATAGGTGGTAATTTGCATGTTTCATTTGGAATGATCTACTTTCCAAGGATAATATATTCATTAGAATCTCTAATTTGCATCGGTGGATAAACTGTGACTTCACAGGTAGATGTACTAGCTATTTGCCCTACAACACAGTTCTGATAAGTTCTGTTGCACATGATTTTCATCAAAATGGGAGAAAATATATGCTGCATTTGTGATAAAATGTACTGCATTAAAAAATTTTTCCTGAAACATCTATAAAGGACACATGGACAAAACCAAAGGGAGGTAGGACCAAGGGTTGGAAGTGGGGATGGCTGGGGTTGGGTGGGGAGTGGTGGGGAGAAAATGGAAACAACTGTACTTGAACAACAATAAAAAAAATTAAAACAATTTTCCTGAGAAGAGAACACTTCTCCTTTGATGAGGCAGTGATGGGAATAGCTTACAGTTTATAAGCGTAACTGCTGGAAGGGTTTGCAGAGCCTAGCTTTGGGCTCTATGCCTTTCAGACCTCATTTATCCTTTTCTGCTTCCTCACAGTGCCATAGGAAACAATCCCATCCCTTGTCTAAGCACCAGGGGCCCAGCACAGTGGGATGGGGACATTCTGGAAAGTCATTCCTACACTGGAACACTTAGAAGTAAGTTAGCCATACCCGGGGGTGACTAAAACCACAAAAACATACACCCAAATCTCCAATTAAGCATGTCTTCAAATCAGTTCCCCAAATTACTTCACGTTGGCTGAATCCCCAAATGCTCACAGACACATGGACGCCCTCCCACTCCAGAGGCAGTGAGCAGGAAAATGTCAGTCTCCTTAGCTCCACAATAATCTTGCCTCCAAGGGGACAATGGTAGCCTACAGGGGTGCACTGGATGGTGTTACTGGCAGTGTCAGTATTATTGCCAAGTTCTGCCCCCAAAAGGTTGAAGCCCTAACCTGCAGTACCTCAGAACGTGAATGTGTTAAAAAATGGGATGTATAAAGAGGTAATTAAGGTTAAATGAGGCCACTATGAGGGTTTCAAGCCAACTTGACTGGTATCCTTATAAGAAGAGGAGATTGGGACACAGATACACACAGAGGGACAACCATGTGAGGACACAGGGAAAAGATGACCATATACAAGCCAAGGAAAGAGACTTCAGGTGAAACCAGCCCTGCAGACATTTTCATCTCAGACTTTCAGCCTTCACAACTGAGAGAGAATAAATGTGCTGTTTAAGCTGCCTAGGCTGTAGTGTTTGTTACGGCAGTAGAGCTAACTGATCCAGTGGGATACCTGGGATGTGACTGCAGTGCTCCGAGGGTGTAATGCATTTTTATGGTTGATGTGTCATTGAGTTTAGTTTCTCCAAAGTGTTTTTTGAGTGTCTACTATCTACACTGTTCTAAATGCCAGCAATGGAGCATGTACAAGACAGAAAATCATTGCCTCCCACCTCAACTTATGGTCTAGTGGGAGGACACAGGTACACATAAAACAATATCATAATTTCAAGTAAAGTGTGTTTACAACAATAAAAATACCTAGAACATTAGCATGGAGAACACCTGGCAGCCAAAGTCTTCTTTAAGATGGTGTCAGGAAAGGTGGTATCAGGTCTGAGGGCTGGGAGGAAGTCGAATGTCCATATTCCCGGGATATACTGTCCCACTGGTCCTTTCAACCTGGCTTTGACATCTACATCTATAAGATAAGGAGTTGTGGAGCAGCTTTTCATGCTAGGTTTTGGGATAAGTGAAACTTTGGTTAAAATAGGTTCAGCCATGGAGAAACTGGTAGTTTTCTGAGACATGGTGGGGTGAGGGTAGCAATTTTGCTATGGTATCAGATTCATATAAAACTGCTCATTTTTCCTCTTTCATAATCAGAAACACAATTTTAGTGCCAAAAAACATTTAAATGACAACCTCATGGATACTGCAGAGGACATGGATTATGGGTTCATAGTGCTTCAGAGTTCTCTTTAAGAGAATAATGGTATTTTTTAGAAAAACAAATGACAAGTTGAGGTTATCCTGAGTGATTTCTATTCTTTTATTTGCTATTTTCCATATTCTTCACTTTATTTAATAAACATGGATAATTTTTGTTATCAGAGTAAAACTAAGTCTAAGCAATAAGATTGGATAAATAGAAGACACGCCTGTACGGTCATTCCTTACTTCCCAATTTAATCTGGCAGATTTGAATTTATGTTGAGTTCAATAAAATAAGATACTGTTGCTTTTGCATACTTTTCCATAATATTACAGGGAGTAATGAAAGTAAAAAAAATAAACTTAAGTAGCAGGAAACTTTTCATATAAATTCTGTCTGGGCAAAGCTGCCTTTTGTTTGAGTTTAGACAATTTAAAGGCAGCAATAATTTTTTTTAAGAAATACTAAAGAGAAACATGGACCTGACAGATCCTCCTTCAAAGGCCAGGGCACTGTAGCAAGTGTGAGTGCTGCTTTCCTCACAGTGAAGACTTTGCTGGTCTGGGTGAAGCTCCAAAGCTGCATGTGTTTTACTTGTTTTCAAATATGCCACATGGAAACAAGGAGCCCCCCCACCTCTTCCTTGGTTGTCCAAATTAACATGTGTTTTAGGAAAGAAGCAAACTGTATGTTGTGCCTGTCACTGCTCGTATTAAGGTCCCAGAGACCATCAAACTTGGGGAGTAATGGCAGATTACATGGCAGTTTCACATTCCTCTTGCATGTGGACCATGTGCTAGCTTGAAGAGAATAACTCACTGGAGTTTTCTAAAGGCTCTGAAAGACACATCCATGACAGGAAGCATCTTGCTGCCCTGTGGGTCTTTGGCTGGACAAGAGGAATCAGAAGTGAGGCTCTTGCACTTTTGCTTGTCCATTACAGACTGTTAATCCAGTTCAGCCTATTTCACACTAACATGGGTTCTGCTCCGCAGCTGCTTCCCAGCTGTCACAGCGGTTCCTAATGTAACACATATGCTCTAGTCTGGCATACTGAGGGGAGGTATCCTAAAGCAGCATGGAAACCACTTGCCCAAAAGCATGCAAAGTGTAGTTGGAACCAGGTGGTTGGTTTCCACTCCAGAGCCTAAGCTGGAGTGGAAACCATCACATGTGTCCTAAGCTGCAGAAGAAAGTGGAAATGGCCCAGAAGCAGGGTGACTGAATATATCAGGAGCTTTGGGACAGGGTTTGCAGACTAATTGGAATCTGTGCAATGTAATATTTCTTAAAAGCTTGTTGCAAAACCTTAATTGTAATGTTTTATACATATTATTCTATTCAATGGAGAAATTGCACTGGGCAAATGTTATTTCTGAATTCAAATATGGTCTTTTCAGGGAACAAGACTTTAAAACAATAGCAGCAAGTTGTATTACTTCCAGGTAAACTGAATGGGGACTGGTGACCTCCACCTGCAATCCCCAGGGAGTTTGGGGTCACTTTTGCAAAGCAGCCACAGTATATAGACTGTGAGTATGTGTTTCTACATTGCAAGTACATGCCTGGAGGGAGAAAAACAGGCAGAAGGGAAGAACTTTCTACAAACAGAAGGCAGGTGTAGAACAGGAAACCAGGCAGGGCCCACCCATCACTAAAGTGGATATTCCTTGAGTATAGTGACAAAAGCCATCATGCCAGGCACATAATAGGTACTCAGCATTGTTTTTGTATGAATGTTTATCCATGTTCTTCAAAACATTAATAGGAGTTTCAGAGGACAACAGTGTGTGGTGGCCAGCTAGCTTGGAGACACTGGAGGAAACAGTAAGCAGGGCTCTTTCCTGAAGACTTCTAGGCATCTGTAACATGCTGCTGGACATCATGGGGACCCACACAGAGATCTCCTGTGCACCCTTCAGCAGTGTCCCTAGTCACACGGTCCTTGGAGGAGAGAACAGAGAACTTACTGGAAATGAGAAGAGGCAGAGTTTCAGAGTCAGAACGGAGGGTTGAGCCTGCCCTTACACCACCTATTGTAATATTGGAACTCATTTCTGTGCAGTTACTTGCCCTTCTGAATAAGGAAATGGTTGTGGCAATAATATGTAACTTTTGCTCAGCAAGAGGTAGGGTCCCTAGAACAAAACAGGTATTTAGTAAATGATAACTTTAAAAATTGTAATCAGAAAACAGGGCTCCAGAGAGTACCAGCTGGCTTAAGGTCACCCAGCTGTGTCTCTGGCTCACTTGCCTCCCTATCAATATTCTTTATACTGCACTATGCTGACTGATAATAGAAATTGTACAGGAATGTATTTCTAACAAATCAAATGGAAATTGCCAGATGTTTCTGTTTTGTAGAAGAATGAAGTTAATGGATGTGTATCAAAGCTCAAACCTTAGGTTTGAAAAGAGATTGCTGAACATGAGCAGCTGTGAAAGATGTCCAGCTTGGTATTTCAACATTCCAGGGCAGCCAAACCAGCATTGGTCACATCTGGTCTCCATTATGCCTGAAGTGTCACATAGACACATGTATGGTTTATAGGGTGAGGAGACTCTACTGAGACAGCTTAGACTTTGTTCTGTGTAAGCTATGCAGATGGGGTCCAGGAGGCTGCCTGACAACCCCAGATAATGCCCTCCCAAGGGACAGAAGTCTCTGTTCCCATTTGTGCAGCCAGAGTAAGAATGTATCTGTCTGCTAGTGTGTCCATTCATTCCAGCTGCCTTCAATTAGCTCAAACACACTAGATGCCCAGCTTTCCAATATAAAGCTCTGCTTACAGATAGCTGGTGGAATTCAGTTCAGAAGTTAGAGAAAAACACAATGCTTTAATGATTCTGTGGGCTTCATCCATCCATCCTTCCATCTATTTATTTGTCTGTCTGTCTGTTTTTCCACTCACCTACCATCCACTCACTGATCCACCCATCCTCATACATCTACCTATTCAATAAATACAAGCTCTCGGTATGTGTGAAACTCTATTCTAGGCACAGGGAATCTGGCAACAAACAAGTCTGCCATGAGCTGACCCTTGTTGCCATATCCAAAGTGAGAGAGTAACATTAATTGAACAATTATTCATTGGCCAGAGCAATAAACTCTGAAGGAGAATTACAGCATGCTTCAGGAGAGTGTAATAGGAGATGCCTCCTAATCAAGAGGCCAGAAAGGGCTTCCCCAAGCACAGAGGATGTGAAGTGGAACAGCCTGGGGGTCAGGCTGCAGTCTCTGGTGTCACTCTGGCCACTTGGTTTTTAGGAAATTGGTTTTATTTTCTCCCAGTCCTGATGGTTTGACTGTTAATTCTTTCTCCAACAGAAGCCTCCATAATCAGGCTATCCCTTCTCAGGTAAACCATTACAAACATTTCCTAGTATCAATTCCTCAGAAATCTAACTAAAAATTAATTCTCATAAAAGCAAAGTCCCTTTTACCACAGTAAAGGAAGGTGCAAACCAGGATTTCTGCACATCACTGTCCCAGGCAGAAGACCTTCATCCTGATGCTACCAGGGCTCTGCTGAAAGCTGTGGAACCATGGCCACAGAGCTTCTGATCAGAGCACTGTGTGTGTTTTGTTTTTTAAAAGGCCTAAGACCCCATAAATCTTCCCCACTCCCACTCTTACCTACACTCATGCAGAGACCTGGCCCATTCAGAGGTATTTCCTCCTGGGGTTTCACTCTTATTTTATGCCCCTGCTTGGTGAGCCAGACCCAGATAAGCCACAGAAGGAAACAAGTCTCCCTATTCCTCGCTGTGGTCACAGGTCTTTCTTGTACAAAAACATCAGCCATGGTGGTACAGCCTCATGGGCTTCAGCTCCCTCTCCCAAACTAAAGGGTAGATATTGAAGATCTGGAAGGTGATCTGTTTCCTTCCTGTGAGGGCCAGGCAGGACCCGGCCTTTTTCCACTGGAGATAATTACACTGGCTGTTTCCATATGCTCTCTGTGGCTTTGCCTGGATCTTCAAGAAAGTCAGACTCTGGTTTTGTGCTATGCTGTAATTTCCTTGTAGGGACAGAGTTTTTCGGCTACTCCCAAACTGGCAGCCTGTTAGCTTGGTCACTCATTTCCTCCTATGCACAGGGCAACAATTAAACAGCCAGAGGGCAACGGCTGCTGGTTTGTTATTCTCTGTGATGTGCATTTTGTGAGATGCAAGAGAAACCCTCTATCTTCTGAAAGCAACTCTTAAAATACACCAGACTCCTCTAGCAAATATCTGTGTGGGAATAAGGAGGCTGCTGTGTCCAACTTGCTCTGAAGCATCCAGAGCCCTGAAGGAGCAAGGTGGAGGGCTGGCCCTTTGGGGTTCATCCATGGGAGGTACGTCCAGAGCCACACTCCAGCAGGTAGAGGCAGTGACCAGCTGTGCCCCCAACTTGACAAGAAATGAATTCCATGCAGGTGTCATGAGAAGACACTTGTGTGATTGAAGTTATTTTCAGGACACAGAATCCCAACATACACTCTGAGACTGGTGGGGAGGTACAGTGTCTGCCATCTTTGTGATAGACTGCATAGCAAAGAGGAAGTGAGGCTCTTTCTCTTTCTTGAGAATTGGAATGGGAAGGGATCTTTGACCCCCCACAGTCCTTCATTTAGAGGGAGGCAGCTGAAGGCTGTGAAGTAAGGTGATTGTCCAACGTGAACAGACCCCAGCTCCCGCTTCCAGCACCCTTTTTGCCTTCAACACAAGGTGAATTCCTCAGTTCAGCCCAGAGCTGCTGAACGACCTTCCACTGTGATTTGAAATCTGAGAGCTGGAAGGACCCTTGTGCTTTTTTCTTCCTGGATGGATGGCTCACACAGAGAGGCAAAGTCATCATCGCAGTGTCTTCCTTGGGCCTCCCCAGGAGTGGGGCTGTGGTTGTGTTTGCTCTGGTGTGTTGGGGTGACAGGGTGAAAACAATTCTGTAACCGTCAGGATTGGTGCATTTCCTATGCTGAGTCTGTGGGGCCTTGTTGTGAGGATGAATGATATGAAATAGAGTGAGATCCAGGAAGCCTCTGCTTTCAGGGAAGGGGAAGATAGATCAGCTAGTATCTCCTTCCCAGTTCTGTCTTCTGCTCAATCCAACCTGCAGGTTTGGGGAAATGTATCTTTTAATGAACAAATCTCTGTCATCATCCTTCTTCCATGTCCTTTCTCTCTGTCTTTATATTCTGTAAACTTCAAAGTTGCCTACATTCTCCAGCCTAGAAAATTTCCAAAGACTTGCATTCAAAGAAGCCACAATATTTCCTTCACTAGCTTGGACCCACCCCATCTCTGAGTAAAATGGCCAATTATTTCTCTACCTGACAAAGGAAGAGACAATGGATAAAATAATTGCTTAAACCCAGCCAGTGTTGTTTTGTATTGAGAGATACTGTCAATTTGATCATTTCTTTTCAAGGTATCTTTTTGGTTTACTTTTCACCTTTTCATGTCACATTCTATATTATATCATTTTGACCAACTCTGACTCAGAGATAATTTCCTAATTTTCCTGGGCCTCCATTTCCCTATTTCTCTAATTGACAAACCCATTGGGTTTTCTGAGAGATGGGCGCTCAGACTGGATGTCTGGTTGTCTTTACTAGAAAACAGAACTGATTTTACTGAAATAATAAATGCTTCATTCTTTAAGGTTCTCCCGCTTCCTCAGCCTACAGGACTAACAGGGCCAACTAGGGAGAGATGAAGGGAGGGAGAGAAAAATGAAACTGTGGTTTGACCAGGACTCAGGTAAGGAGATGTGTCAAAGAATGTGCATGAGGACCTCAAAAGGGAATCTCTTGGAGAAGAGGTTTAAGCAGTGTTTGTGCCATGTGGTGCTCCAATCAAGTTTTATAACAATCTTATTTCATTTTATTTTTTAAATTGTATTTTATTGATTATGATATTACAGTTGTCCCCATTTTTTTCCTCCTGTGCCCCTCTCCATACAGCCCGCCCCACTCCCTCAGGTAATCCCCACACCATTGTCTATGACCATGTATCATGCATGTATGTTCTTTGGCTAATCTGTTTCCTATGCTGTATTTTATATCCTCATGACGATTCTGTAACTACCAATCCGTGCTTCTTAACCCCTTCACATTTTTTACTCATCCCCTGGGCCCCCCTCCCATCTGGCAACAATCAAAATGTTCCTCTTCCCAAACTGAGACTCTGTGTACATTAGACACTAACTTCCTGTTCCCTGCCTTTGGCTTCACCTTGAGGTGAAAGCTGTGGAGTTCTGAAAGCATTTGCAAGAAATACAAGCTACTTCCAGTGATCCCATTTCCCAGTGCCATTGCATTTTCCTCTGCCAGTCTTGCCCTATGAAACAAAGACTTAATGGGGTCCTCTTTCTCAGTATCCAATAGCCTCATGCTGAGTTCTTACTACTTCAGATGCTCATCTTTTCGTCTTTAGGAAGAGAAGATAATTTATATACTCCCTTTGGTTATAAAATTTTATGGTTCTGTTTTCCCATCCTATTCCAAATTACAACAAATTCTGTGTGTTTTGCTGTTAATTTCCTTATCCTATCTCATTAAGAACCATTTTCAGAGGTCTGTTCTCATTAAAATGCTTAGAACAGAGATTTGCTGGGCAGTTAGTGGGCTTCTGAAAGCCACATATGCATTTCTTATATCTGGCTGTGCAGAGGTGAGTGCCAACAAGAGCCTCACCATTGAAAGGTTTGCTGAGGCCAGTAGCCCAAGCCTCTCCTTCAAAAGGACAGCCATGGACAGGAGACAGAGATAAAGAAGACAAAGTTCCCACAGCAAAGAGGCCACAGAGTGCCCATATCGCTCACTGACTTTGTGAGCAATCATTCTCCTTTTAGAGGCTGCTGATTAAGAAATGCACATGTCTTTTTGTTTTATATCTCATTATCTCATGTGCCAAAATTTAGATGAAAGTACAGTCTTTTAGAAATAAATATCAAGTTTTCTTAAAAAACAACCTTTGAATTAAAACCTTTGAATATGAACAATAGAATTAATGTGAAGAGGCATAATATGTTGAACAGATTTATGATTTTCTAATCAAATACACGTCCATGCCGAAAACAAGGCACAGAGACAGCCCTCCACGTAGAAATCAAAATAGAAGTGAAAATTATCACATTAAAAATTGTGGCTCAACCTTCCTGATTTTCTTTGAAAGGGAAAATATGACTTTCCTTAAAAGTTTATTATTTTTCATACTCAAGTACAGTCTCTATGACCCAACATCCTGTTCTGTATTTATTTTTCTAAGGAGGTGACCTCTGTGCATCTGGGAATTAAAGCAGAATAGCTGACCCAAGCCAGGAGATAGCAGATTTATTGTAGGGGACTGCTTTATGCGACTCTCCCTTGCCCCTGCATTGTAACTTCAGAGTGGTGGAGATGAATGGAGGAGCCTTGTGTGAAAGATACATGCTTTCCAGGTAAAGGACAGGATCTCTAGAACCAGAAGGTCCTGAGGATGCCAGTCCCACACACGTTAGATGGTGAGAGATAAAAAGCAAAACAAAACAAAACAAAAACAACAAACACCTGCTATTAGGGGCTGGAGCCTCTTCTCAAGATTCTGTGACACTTGGTGGGGAAATTATGCAGCAAGAAAACCTGACTACCCAAATTATAAACTATATTATAAACTATAGCCCTAGCTGGGTTGCTCAGTTGGTTCAAGCATCATCCTGTGCACCAAAAGGTGGTGGGTTTGTTCTCCCATCAGGGCACATAACTCAGCTGCTGGTTTGATCCCTGGTTGGGATGTGTATGGTCGGCAACCTATTGATATTTCTCTCACACTCTCTCAAATCAATAACCATATCCTTGAGTAGGGATTTTTTAAATAAATAAGTAAAAATAAATAAATTATAAACTATAACCTAATATTGAAAATGAAGCTGCCTGCCTCAGCACATACCTATGGTTTCAGCTGGCTCTCTGTGGATGTGTTTGGGGTGTGAGTAGTAAGAATGAGGCCCACTCAAGTTTCCAACACCCATGCCTTTAGGCTGGGTTGGCTGGTAAAAGGTCGATATTCTTAAGTCCCCCGGATCCTGAAACATAAACACTGCAAAATAAAAATGTTTTTAAAAAAGATGGTTTCTGTCATTTTCCCAGCTGTCCGAGTTAATGGGCTGTTTCTCTGAGAACTGGAGAGATTATCCATAAGAGGAGATACAGATGGTCAAGTGTCACCCCAAGGGACGCACTCTGGGCCCTTCTAGCAGCTGTTTCCTGATTCACTTTTTTTCTTCAGTAAACACTTTCAGGAGCTGCTGGTTTGGGAGCAGAATTGGACCATTATCAACCCTTTGATGTGCAGGGAGAATGACGCTGGATGGTGAGTTCAGTGAATGCAAAACTAGGTCCAGAAACTTCTGCAACCCTCTGGAGCTCAAGGATTTAAATGATACACGGGAAAGCAAGACTTCAGCTGTGACAAGAGCCTGGAATTTTGTGGGGAAAGAGGCCAAATCCTGCCTCCATTTCACCTCATTCTTTGTCAAATACTGTCTGTCCAAGAGAGTAGGTGGTTTATCTGGGACCAGTATTAATGGAAACATTTACATTCTTGGTTTCCATAATTACAGGTCAGTCTTTCCCTACCAGCTCTCTGTTGAAATATTCCCACACAAAGATTGAAATCTAAACATGAGAAAGGGATCTTGGAAGTGCCTGGGAACCAGCCCTTGTGACAGAAGTGAATGAATGTGTCTCCCTGGAGACCTCTTTTGTTGTTGAGAAATGGAAAACAGGGTCACAGTGAAACAGGTACAGGGTCCAGGTGTATGTAGAATGTCTGAACACAACATTGTAATCCAGACTAGGAAAGTGGGCCTCTTCTGCAAATCTGATTCAGATGTTGTCAAAGTTGCATTTTATTTTTAGGCAGCATAGGCATAGAAGAAAGGCATCCTGGGCCTTGAGGCTGGATAGGCCAGGAACTGGCTGAGTTACCCACCTGGATTTCTGAGTGCCAGGTGGCATCTACAATACCGAGGGAGCAGGTGATCTAGCACAGCTGGAGACAGCATTGCACATGTGGATTCAGATCACCTCATGGGCAAGTACCGCATAGGTGGTGGAACTCTTCCTGCAGTTTTAATCTCCTTTGTCTGACTCTAGGTGTCAGATATAACTTAGCATAAACCTCTGGCAAACAATACAATTTCCTTCTCTTTATTTTGCCTTCTTGATGTATCATAGCCTCAGAAGAATTTTCTTATTCTTGAATCTGCTATAAAATATCAATGAATCATCCTCATATCCAGGGAACTCAGTACCTCTGCCAGACCCAAGGAATGGAGATTTATTCTGCTCCCCAGGAATGACAGCATGAGCGTGCTTGTAGCAAGCAGCCTAGAGCCTTAGAGCTAGTGGGTGGGTACAAGAGTGACACCCATAGGCACCACCTTCCATAGGCCATAAAGCAGAACATTCACAAGCCTGTGGACCTTACATGTAGAGCCTTAATTTTTGTGATTACAATACTTTTCCTTAGGCAGACAATCAAGTCTAATGATTTGATTTTCCCATCGGAAAGAATCAGCACCAAGGCCCTTCCTAAATGCTCACACCCTCTCTCTCACCTCCACCTCCACCACACAGCCAGCTTGGGATACTCTGTGGAAGGCCAAGAAGGTAGCTCCTATCCATCTTATCCTTTTTCCTGATAAGTGGACCCTGAAACCAAGAAACTGCTCTGGTTATCACTTCAAGGAAATATTGGGGAGTTGTTTTAGCAGAAAGTGAGAGAGAGAAAGATACTGCCCGGCATACTTCCTCATCCATGAAGACAGTCTGTGGCCTTGACTCACTGTACCTTATGCCTATGTACAGTACCAACATAGATGGTACTGTACATCTTTGGGGCAGTGCCAAGCCAATGCCTCCCTGGGTGGCCAGTGGGGGATAGGGAGCAAGACCTCTGAGGGGCAGCTCTAAGGTCTGTAGAAATGGTAAACCAGATTCACATGGGAAACCAATTCTCCATAAAAACTCAACACTGATTTAAACATTAATCCTGACAAAATAATTCTCACAAATGCAAAATGAGAAATATAGGTATCACTGCCTTATAAACTCAAAACTTTATGTCTTTGACAAGTTGTAAAACATCAAAAGAAGCCTAATTAAATAATTTATAGTCATTTGTAGAACAGATAAAATTCTGTTTTAATGAAACTCATGTGATAGAGGATTTTGGGGAAAACTTAATTTTGAAATAATTATAACTCCATAGGAAGTCACAAAAACAGTATGGAGACTTCTGGTCAAGATGACAGCATAGGTAAACATGACTTACATTCTTGTACAGCCACATCAAAATAACAACTAACTTATAGAACAACCATCATTCAAAACCATCAACAATTGAGCTGAATGGAAGTACTACAAATATGGAATTAAAGAAGAAACCATCTATAGAAATAAAGAAAAAACTACATCAAGATTCATAGGAGGGACAGAGAAATGGAATGGGCTGGTAAAACACACACATGTGGTAGATACACATCAAGAGGTATATCTCAGGAGTGAGGAATCCTAGTGCCACATCAGGCTCCCAGCCTAGGCTTCCAGTGCTAGGCAGACAAGTCTCCATAAATTCTGGCTGCAAAAACCAGTGAGGATAGAGGCTATAGAGGACAGAAATTGCTGGAGTCTTGGGCAATTCCTCTTAAAGGGACAATGAGCAGACTTAATTGGACTCACTCCCTCTGAGTTCCAGCATGGGGCCAGCAGATTGAGAGCCATCAGAGACATATGGGGAGAAACCAAATTGTCTGGTACCTGGAAAAGAATAGGGGGACAACTTTCTCCCAGATATCCCGAGTCCTCCACCCAAAGAACCACAGAGTCAACAGGTAATCACCATATCTGAGACTCTATCAACCTGGCTCACACTGTTTGTCCCACCCTGATCATTCCCTGAGGCCTTACCCCGCCCAGCTTTCAGGCCCACCCAAGTTTTTTCCAGTGGCTTTTCCACATGAATGCCTTTTCTTGGCCCATACTTCAGATTTTCCTGAATTCTCTTAGTCAAGAAGCATCTGGCTTCAGCAAGACCCATACCTATTGCTAAGATGCCCCCGGCCTAGTACAAAGAGCAGTCAACCTTGGTACACAGCTTGGTCTTGCCTGGGTACCTCCAAGCCCAGCACAAGTAGCAGCCATCTGCAGATCACTTTGTAGCTTATACTGTGTGACCACAGATGGAACACAAGCAGTGGCTGACCTTGGACATGCTAACAGAAATCGAAGCTCAACTACAACAGAAGGGTGTACACAGCTCACAAGGTGGGTGCACCTTGAGTATCCAGCTTGGGCAATAGGAAATTCTGTGTCACTGGACCCTATAGGACAGCCATCATATTAGGCCACTCTACTGAGCTGGATAGACATAGAGGCTGTGTGTAACCCATAGAAACAAACGGAGGGAGTCTGCCAAAATGAGAAGGCAAAGAAACGTGGCCCAAATTAAAGAAAGAACAAAATTTCAGAAACGGAGCTAAAATGAAATGGAGATAATCAATCTATCAGATACAGAGTTCAAAATACTGGCTATAAGGATGCTCAAGGAACTTAGTGAGGACCTCAACAGCATAAAAAAGATCCAGTCAGAAGCAAAGAATACACTAATTAAAATAAAGAACAATTTACAAGGAAACAGCAGGAGAATGGATGAAACTGAAAATAAAATCAGTGATTAGGAATATAAGGAAGCAAAAAACAACCAATCAAACAGAAAGAAGAAAAAAGAATCTAAAAAAAATAGGATAGCGTGAGGAGCCTCTGGGGCAACTTCAAGCATATGAACATTTGCATTGTGGGGGTGCCAGAAGGAGAAGAGAGAGAGCAAGAAATTGGAAACCTATTTGACAAAATAATGACAGAAAAATTCCCTAACTTGGTAAAGGAATAGACATACAAGTCCAGGAAGCACAGAGAATCCCCAAAAAGATGAACCCAAAGAGATCCACACCAAGACACAGCATCTTTAAAATACCAAAGGTTAGAGACAAAGAGAGAACCTTAAAAGCAGCAAGAGAAAAGCATTTAGTTATTGTGGGAGACCCTTCTGTGTGGCATGGGCCCAGCTCCCACTTGGAGATGCACAGGTCCCACGCCCACAGATAGGTTCTCTCATGGGAAATCAAGTTTGCAATGTGCATAAGCTGCGTTGAGTCTTGCTTTTGCTGAAACTTCCTCACCCTGGATTGGGATAGCAAGTGTTTAATGTAACTTCCTAAAATCCACATTAAACCTTGCAAGGACCAGTGTAACTGGTTCAACCATTTTTTTATTTGCTAATATCCTTCTTCTGTGATGTGATTAGCGGCATTGGCTCCTTTGTTGTCTCTAAAAGGTAACCACCTATAGTGAACTGGTGCATAGTTAATAAGGACCTTCATGTAATGTGACCAGAAATAAAATAAAGGCCTGTCATGGTGCAGGCTGTGGCTTTTTCTCCCCTTGAGAGAAAATCCATGTTGTCCTTTTTCCTCCACTGGACTCGGTAGTCCGTGTGAATGTCTCATTTTATCCATAATGATGTGGACACTGCTGGCCAGTGTCAGCATCAGCTGGCACCCATGAACAGGGACCCAGAGGCCACGAGCCATCATCATTATGGACAACACACCAACTTGGTTGGAACACGTGCATCAGCCCAGGTAAGGGCTGACGACCCCGAATGCTTTTTGGGAATGTCATAGGGTGTGTGGGATTCAGAGAGCTGGACGACACACTGTGCCTCCTCTCACAACCAAGATTAAGGACAACAAAAATTTAGAACCAAAAAGAAAGAAAGAAAGAAAGAAAGAAAGAAAGAAAGAAAGAAAGAAAGAAAGAAAGAAAGAAAGAAAGAAAACCCAACAGGACAGAGAGAACATTGAATTTTGCAAGAGTCTGACAATTCACCCAAACCAGTAAGAGGGGCAGAATCTGTGGCTGGCAGAGTTGGATCACTGAGGGATAAGCTGGTGGTGGTCCCGGGGGCACAGTCACTCCAGGTGCACAGGCAGTGGCGTTTCAGAATGTGGGGAGGTCAGGCGGGGTGCACAAAGTAGTGGACCATGGACACACATTCACGCACAGATAAACCAGGCAAAAATGGGCAGCAAGACAGGCAGCAAGACAGACTGCACAACGCAGGTCCCCAGCATCAGGAAGTGAAACCTAAAAGCACCCATTGAAAATACTTGTAGGGGCTGAGGTGCCGGGAGGGAGTCCCAGCCTCACAGGAGAGTTCGTTGGGGAGACCCATGGGGTCCTGGAGCATGCACAGGCCCACCCACATGGAAATCAGCAACAGAAGGGCCCAATTTGCTAGGGTAAAGAGGCTGAAGGGACTGGAATCCACGAGACAGCATGGAGCAAGTGCCATTTTTCCCTCTCGGATCCAGCCCCCACACCCAGCATCACAACCCTGCCCTGGTGAACACCTAAGGCTCCACCCCTCACTATGTAACAGCCACAACCAGACAAAAACAAACAAAAAACCCCCCACAAAACCAAGGATGACTCAAAAGAGAGAACAGACTGAGGCCCTGGAGCTAATTCATCTGAGCGACCAGGAGGTGGTCAACCTATCAGATGCAGAGCTCATAGCACTAGTAGCTAAGCAATCAGGAGACAGTTCAAAGCTCTGGTGATTAGGAAGCTCACAGAATTGGTTGATTTTGGTTGCAAATTAGAGGAACAAATGGAGGTTACAATAAGTGAAATGAAGAAAAATGCACAGGGAACCAATAGTGATGGGAGGAAAACTGGGACTCAAATCAGTGGAGTGGACCAGAAGGAAGAAAGAAACAACCAAATAGAAAAGAATGAAGAAACCGGAATTCAAAAAAATGAGAAGAAGCTTAGGAACCTCCAGGACATCTTTAAACATCCCAACATCCAAATTATAGGGGTACCAGAAGGGGAAGAAGCAGAGCAACAAGTGGAAAACTTGTTTGAACAAATAATAAAGGAGAACTTCCCCAATCTGGCAAAAGAAATAGACTTTCAGGAAGTCCAGGAAGCTCAGAGAGTCCCAAAGAAGATGGACCTGAGGAGGAACACACCAAGGCCCATCAGAATTCCATTAGCCAAGATTAAAATGAAGGTGAGAATTCTAGAAGCAGCAAGGGATAAAGGCAGAATCACCTACAAAGGAGTTCCCATCAGACTGTCAGCTGATTTCTCAAAAGAGACCTTACAGGCAAGAAGGGGCTGGAAAGAAGTATTCCAAGTCAAGAAAGTCAAGGACCTACATCCAAGATTGCTCTATCCAGCAAAGCTGTCATTTAGAATGGAAGGGAAGATAAAGCGCTTCTCAGATAAAGTCAAGTTAAAGGATTCATCATCACCAAGCCCTTGTTATATGAAATGTTAAAGGGACTTATCTAAGAAAAAGAAGATAAAAAATATGAACAGTGAAAAGACAGCAAACTCACAGGTATTAACAACCACACCTAAAACAAAAGCAAACTAAGCAAACATCTAGACCAGAAGCAGGAACACAGAAATGGAGATCACATGGAGGGTTTGCAACAGGGGAGTGGGAGGAGGAGGGAGGGAGAATAGGTACAGAGAATAAGTAGCATAGATGGTGGGTAGAAAATAGACAGGGGGAGGGCAAGAATAGTGTGGGAAAAGTAGAAGCTAAAGAACTTATGAAACATGGACATGAACTGAAGTGGGGAATGTGGGTGGGAGGGGGTGTGAACGGTGGAGGGGAATGATGGTGAGAAATGGGACAACTGTAATAGCATAATCAATAAAATATATTTAAAAAATTTTTGAAAGCCTGTCAGCTGGATTATCAAAAGAAACTTTGCAGGCTAGAAGAAATTGGCAAGGAATATTCAAAGTGATATAAAGCAAGGACCTACAATCAAGATTACTCTACCAGGCAAAACTATCATTTAGAATTCAAAGACAGATAAAGAGCTTCCCAGACAAGAAAAAAGCAAAGAAGTTCATCACCACCAAACCAGACCAATATTATCTGAATTATTAAAAAGTTTCTTTAAGAAGATGGAAAATATGAACAATAAAATGATAATAAATATATGTCTATTAACAATTGATTATAAAAAAACAAAACAGCAAAACAGAAACAATCATAGATACAGAGAACATTTTAATGTTTGCCAGATGGGAGGGGATCTAATGAATGGGCATAAAAGGTGAAGGGATTAAGTACATGTTAGTAGTTACAGAATAGTCATGGGAATGTAAAAACATCAGTGGGAATAGAGTTACCCATAACATATGAGGTCTGTCCTGTAGGTATCCAGACAAGTAATATGAAAAACAGAGACATTTACTGAAGAAGATACAAGATAGAAGAAACATTGTACATAGGACAATGACGTCTCAGTCCCCTTTATGGTAGGCACGTTGGGACCTCACGCAGTTCTCCCAACTGCTACCAGCTGCCCTGTTGTATTTTCCTGAATCTCATTGATGATCTGAAATCTCTTTCTTTCAAAGGTAATTTTAGTTTGGGGACAAACCAGAAGTCACAGAGAGCCAAATCTGGGCTGTAGGGGTGCTAAGTCACCTGGATGATTTGATGTTTCACAAAAAACTGCATGAGATGCGAGGTATGATTAGACATGTTTCATGATGAAGCTGCTAATCACCGATTGCCTGTAGCTGCAGCCTTCTGAATCCTCCAAAGAGTTTCTGTGGAGAAGTTTTCCAGCTTAATGCAAAATTTGATGCAGATTCATTGTTCTACTGGCTTAGTCATTTTGAATGCTCAGCCAAACAGTACACATGCTCACTCAATGACTTTTATTGCCCCCACTGACTAGTACAATTAAGTCATTGTTCATACACGTGCATTTCACTCTTCTCACTCTGGCTGCCAGGTTACATCAATGTCGTGATGACCATTCTCATTATTTTAAAAATGGCTGGACTTTCTCCAGACAAACATCATAAGTGTTGTGTGTGTGTGTGTGTGTGTGTGTGTTTGTATCTGCTTGGCTCGTGGACATGGACAATGGTGTGGGGATTGCCTGAAGGAGTGGGAAAACTGGTTAGAGGGGGGCAAAGTGGGAATAACTGAGGAAAAGTAATAGCATAAACAATAAAATATAATTTAAAAATTAAAAAGAAAACTGTAAGCAAATGCCCATGGACCCTTCACTTCAATTCCCTGAAAGGTTACATTTTATAAAACCTTTCATACCACACTATATGGTATCAAAAGCAGGAACTGACATGAGTACAGTGTGTGTGCAGTTCTGCATCATTTTATTACCTGTGTGGCTTCCTACAACCACCACCAACCTCTAGATTCAGGGCTGGTCTGTCACCAGACAGCTCCCTCCTCTTGCCTTTACCATTACACCCACCTTTTCCTATCCACACAACATCCTGACATCACTAACCTCTTCTCCACCTGTATTGTGTTGTCACTTTTAAAATGTTTTTTTTTTTTTTAATGGAATGATCAGTATGTGATGTTTTGCTCAGCATAGTGCCCTTGAGATCCCACCACACTGTGTATTAATGTTCATTTCTTTTTACTCCTGAGGAGTATTCTGTTGTTTAGATGTACCACAATTGTTTATCTAACACCTCTGAGGCTGTTTCTAGTTTTGGGCTATCACAGATAAAGCTGCTATAAATATTTGTGTTGAGGTTTCAGTGTGGAGATTACTTTTTATTTCCCTGGAATTGATGCCCTGGAGTGGGATCGATGGATTTTATGGTAACTGTGTGTTTAGGTTTTATGAAACTGCCACACTGTTTTCCAGGGTGGTCATACTATTTTACATTCACACCAGCAATATATGAGTGATCCAACATCTTCACATTTTGACCAGCATTTGGTGTTTTCTTTAATTTTTATTTTACCTGTTGTAATGAATTTATTTATTAAAAAATTGTGTTCTTACATGTTTAAACTTCAACAACCTTCAAGGTATTCTCCATTTCATGCAATATACCTATCAAGATGCTTTTTTCCAGTGCTCAAAACAGTTTTTGATATCAATTTTCATGCCATTTAGTGCTTCTGCAGTTTTTTGTTTCACTTCTTCCACATCAGCAAGATGATTTCTTTTGAGTACTCCCCCCACACCCCCACCCTCCCAGTCTGGAGAGTCAGAAACATTGCTCAAGATCAGATAAGGTGAATAGGAAGGGTGGGACATTGGGTTCATGCCATTTTTGGTCAAAAACTGCTGAATACTCTGTGTAGTATGGGCACATTCACTTGTAAATACCCCTCATGAAACTGTCAAATGGGTTGAAAGAGTCTTCAAAAACATTCACCGAAAGGTGAACACAGCCTCACACAACAATGCCAGCTGGTACACTGATACAGATGGGCCCTTAGAACACTCACTTAGTTGGGAGCGCTGTACTACAAGGGGCTGCCCTACAG
Source organism: Anoura caudifer (assembly GCA_004027475.1). Lineage (NCBI taxonomy): Eukaryota > Metazoa > Chordata > Mammalia > Chiroptera > Phyllostomidae > Anoura > Anoura caudifer. The sequence goes on from PVKU01006329.1 coordinate 84,625, forward strand.
AAGATAATTCTGGTTCTTTTTATCCTCTTCATCTGGGCTTTCTCAGACCAAAAGTCTTTAGTGTACATGAGGTTCAATACACTGATTTTCTTTCTTTGATGGATCATGCTTTTGGTGTTATGTCTATTCACCAACCCTGAGTCGCAAAGATTTTCTCCTACATTTTCTTTTTAAAGTTTTATAGTTTTATGTTTTACATGTTAATCTATACCTATTTTTGACTTAATTTTGTATAAAGTATAAGGTTTAGATCAAGTTTTGGGTTTTTTTGTTGGTTGTTTTTTTCTTTTTTTCCTATGGATGTCCTATTGCTCCACCATTTGTTGAAAATACAAGCAAGGATATAAGACTTTTAAAATTTGTTTTAATATTCTTTTATGTATGACTATAAATGTGGAATTATATTTCTTTGAGGTAGGTTTTATCAGTGACTATTCCTTTGAGGAAGGTTTCTGGGTTGACTACCCCTCAAGGGCAGGATCTTACCCTGGGGCCATCATTTGGTGAGTGGGTGATTTTCCTCACTGTGGGCAGCATGCTAGTGAGATGGTTATCTTATGCTGGTTGATGTCAGAATGAAACTCACCCTGTGCTCAATGCTACTAGCACTCAGCCAGCTTCTTCAACTAATGAAGGCCTCAGAACCTGCCTAACACATATTGAATGGGTTCGTGTAACTGCTATTTGAAGCATTGGGCCATGTACCCAGAGAGTGGAACAATTTTTTAAATAAACACATTGAATGGATGAATTAATGACTGATAGTTAAATCTTTAAACTTTTTCTCTATGGATCTTTCTCCAGTACATGGCTTAAGTTTATAAGGAAGCACCCTCCACTGCATTCTTTGTAAGAAGATTTAACTTCAGATAAAATTTTCTCTTTACCATCAAACCAAGCATGATGTTCTGCTCCTATTTTGAGGAACTGTTGAGGGTGTTTACTGTGTGCTTGGGTCTGGTTTAGATTGAAAGTAACAAGAACAGAAACTTTCCTTCAACTGTCATCTCAGGCTTTCTGAGCTCTCACCTTTGGAACAAGGGTCTGGTTACTTATCAGACACACCAGGGATACGTGTTGATCTGATTACTCCCCCCAGTTATTTTGTTTTCTTATTTCTACTTTTTAGGGAATAGAGTCTTCTTAGATGAACTTCAGTGTAGAGCACTGGTGGCAACAACAACACCATTTCTATGACTACTTGGTCCACACTTGTATTTGGCCTCTTGACTCCATCTGATGTCCACTTTGTGCCACAGAGAAATGAGCAGGCAGGGAAGACTTGGAGCATCACCCTGCCTTGGGGTGCAGTCTGGGGTAAAAGACACCCAGATAGGACCTTTCCTAATAAACTGACACTGGATGCTTTTCAGCAAATCACTTAGTTAATATTCAGAGCATACCTGCACTCTGCATGGTTCTGTCATAAGAGCATTGGGGCATATTAAAAGAATAGTGTGAAACCTTACCCCTTTCTATGTACTGCCCCAATGCTCACAACAGCCATTGAATAACATGAATGCCTATTATTCGTCTGGACTGCAGGGATCACAGGACACTGCAAACAGACTTTTTCCATCTCCTTATCTCCCTTTTCAACCTTAATACCTAACAGAGCACTAAGAATGTAAAGGAATTATTCAATGGATTATTCTTAATTTTTAAGTACAAAAACAAGCGGAATAAATGAATATTGCAAAACTTCAGAAAAAGGCAAGAAAGCTTTCAGGGATCGGACACTTCCATGAGGACTTGAAGGGAGTGTGCAAATCAAGTGGTGAGTACCCCTTTTCCTTGGTACCTTTGCAAGTGTCCAGAGGCCCTTGACAGTGTTGGCCCTAGATGATACTATGTGTGAGCCAACACTCAAGGGTTAAGCAGCAGAAAGCTTGATTGTATAAAATGAGTTCCAGATTTAGGATGAAATCTGAGTTGATATATCCCAGGCTACATTCCCTGGGAAAATAAAGAGAAGAGGTGAATTCCATCTGGTGGTGCTGGAGAAAGTCCCCTCAGAGAGAAACCAGCACACAGAGAGGGGAATGGGGGCTGGACAAAGAAGTAATTACCATAATGTTTCAAGCATTCAGCTCCAAATCCAAACCACATGGAAAGTGTTAAGTTGCATTTCTGAGCTGTAATATAAATGGCATTAATCATCATGAGGTAGGCTTGGTATTTCCTGCAAACTCCACGGCAGCCTCATTGGGGGGCATTAAACATTCCACTGTAATGAGTTGCAGTGGACCTGCTGTTTGAGGCAATTAAAATCATAGGCAGAGATTGGTAAAGTGGATTAAAAAAACATGACCCAATTGTGTGCTCTTTATGAGAAACTCACTTTGAATGTAACACCATAGGTAGGATGAAGGTAAAAGGATGGAAGAAAATATACTATGAGAATATCAATGACAGTAAAAGTACTAGTGGCTATATTAACATCTAATAATATAGACCACAGACAAAGAAGGCAACTAAAGACAAAGAGGGAATTACATAAAGGATCAATCACCAGGGAGACATTACAATTCTGAATGTGTACCCAATAAACAACAGATCTTAAAACTACACAAAGCAAAAACTGATGGAGTCAAAAGGAGAAATACAGAAAACCACAGTAATTATTGGAAAGATCTTTAAGGCCCACCTCTCATAAACTAATAGAAATACCAGAGAGTAAGTCAATAAGAACATAATAGATCTGAGCAATACAACCTACCAATAGGATCCAAATATCATATATAGAACATTTCACTAAACAGCAAAAGAATACAAATTTTTTTCAAGTGTCCATGAACATTCACAAAGATAGACCATATTCTAAACAAAAATAAATATCAAAAATTTAAAAGACTTGAAATTATACAGAATGTATGATATGAGCATAATGGAATCAAGCTAGAAATCAATACAGAAAAAGAAAAATTTCTAAACACATGTAAATTAAACAACTTGCTTCTTAATAATCCATGGATTAAAGATGAAGTCTCAAAAGAAATGAAAAAAGTTACAAAAAATGAAATAAAAGATATTAAAAAATGTAGGATGTAGCTAAAGCAGTGTTGAGAGGAAAATGTATAACATTAAATGCTCACATTAGAAAAGAGAAAAAGTCTCATATCATAAATCTAAGTTCCTACCTCAAGAAATTGAAAAAAATGGAAAAAACAAGCAGAAAGCAAGCAAAAGGAAGGAAATGTAAAGATCAGAGCAGAAGTTAATAAAATTGTAAGTAGTTAGAAAATAAAGAAAACTAGAAGTTGGTTCTTAAAAAATCAATAAAGCTTTCATTTAGAATGGAAGATAAAGTGCTTCTCAGATAAGGTCTGGTTAAAGGAGTTCACCATCACCAAGCCCTTATTATATGAAATGTTAAAGGGACTTATCTAAGAAATAGAAGATGATCAAAACTAGTAACAGTAAAATGACAACAAACTCACAACTATCAATAACTGATCATAAAAAATAAAAACAAACTAAGCAAACACTAGAACAGGAGCAGAATCACTGAAATGGAGATCACGTGGAGGGTCATCAGTGGGGAAAGGGGAAGGGGCAGAGTTGGGGAAAAGGTACAGGGAATAAGAAGCATAAATAATAGCTATACAATAGACAGGGGGAAGTTAAGAATAGTATAGTAAATGTAGAAGCCAAAGAACTTATATGTATGACCCATGGACATGAACTAAAGGGGAGGGAATACTGGAGGGAGGTGGGGAGCAGGACGGAAGGGGATAGAGGGAAGAAAAAATGGGACAACCGTAATAGCAAAATCAATAAAATATACTTAAAATAGATAAGTTAATAAAAACTCAATAAAATTGAAAAAGCTTCATTTGTCAATTTAGCAAGAGGTTCCAATTTCAGGAATGAAATGGGACTGCCAATACCAGATCCTGTAGTTATTAAAAGGATTATAAGGATAATAAACGGTGGTGGGAAAATTGGAAAGCCACATACAAAAGAATAAAACTGGATTACAGTTTGTCCCCATGTATAAAAATTAGGAGAAGGGACTAGACAAAGAACATTTGTGAATGATCCACAAACATAGACAACAATGTGGGAATTGACTGTGGGAGTGGGAGTTGGGATGGACAGAGGAGGGCAAAGGGGGAAAATTGGGACAACTGTGATAGAATAGCAATAAAAATGATTTAATAATAATTAACTAAAAATGGATCAAAGACCTAAATATAAGATTTGAAACAATAAACTACATATGAAAGGATACCCAGAAACCCCAAACTTATCTTCTGAGGGTGGGCCCTATGAGTACAGGTTTCCCCCACTAGGTGAGTGTTCTAGGAACCTTTCTGTATCATTTTACAAACTGGTATTTGTTATGAGAGGCTGAGTTCAGCTTCAGTGAATTCTTTTTGAGGACTCTTTCAATGTGTTTGCCCATTTCATGAGGGGTGATTTATGAGCACACCAGCCCACACCATGCTGAGTTTTCAGCAGTTTTTGACCTCCAAACAGCATGACCTCTGTGTTACTTCTCCCTATTCACCCAATCTTGCCCTGTAAGACATTTTTGTTTCCCTGGATGAAAAAGGTCCTCAAAGGGAAATGTTTTGAATATGTGAAAGATGTGAAGCAAAAAATGGCAGAAGTACTAAAAGGCACAAAAATTGATGATATCAAAAACTGTTTTGAGCAGTGGAAAAAAAAAACATCTTGATGGGTGTATTGTATGAAATGGAGAGTACTTTGAAGGATGCTGAAGTTTATAAATGAAAGAATAAATACAAATTTTTTTATAAATAAATTCCAGGATTTTGAGTCTTCCCTCTTAGAAGAAAACATAAAAACTATTGTTATGGACCATGGTCTTAGAGAACATTTTATGAATTTGACCCCAAAGGCAAAGGAAATAAAGGCAAAAATAAATGAGTAGGACTATATCAAACTATTTTTAAGAGTTTCTGCAAAGCACAAGAAACTGCCAATATAACAAAAAGGCAACCAACCAAATGGGAGATGATATTTGCAAATAACAGTTCCAACAAGGGGTTAATATTCAAAATATATAAAGAACACATACAACTCTACAACAAAAAATAATCCAATTAAAATGGCAAAGGATCTGAAGATACCTCTCCTAAGAAGATATTATAAATGACCAACAGATATATGAAAAGATGTTCAACTTTACTAGCTATTGGGAAATGCAAATCAAAACTATAAAGAGATACTATCTTATACCTGTTAGAATGGCTGTTATAAACAAGATAGGTGGTAACAAGTGTTGGAGAAATTGTGGAGAAAAAGGAACCCTCACTCACTGCTGTGGAAATGTAAGCTGAAGCTGGTACAGCCACTATGGAAAACAGTATTGCTGTTCCTCAAAAGTTTAAGAATGTACTTAACCATATGACCCAGGAATCCCTGTTCTGGGTATGTACCCAAAAAACTTCAAAACATTTACAGTCATATCTCAATACTCAGCTTCAAAACTCATCAAACCCTGTACTCATCACATTTCGACAACAACAACAAAAATGTTTCAGCACTTAGCACTTGCTCAGGACTCATCACACACTTGCTAGAATATGTATGAGTCACAATGCTGCCCTGGAAGAGAAATGCTTCATGAATTGTCACTTGTTTGGTACTTGTCAGTTTTGGCACTCGCCACAAGTTCTGGAACAAATGAACAAGCACCAAGATACCACTGTATTTGCAAAGATGTATGCATCCCTATGTTCATTGTATCATTATTCATGGTGGCCAAGACATGGAGATAAGTGGCCTTTGCTAGAGGATTGGATAAAGAAGATGTGATACATGTACATGAGTACTATGGATTACTACTCAGGTATAAGAAAAGATGAAATACTGCCATTTGTGACAGCATGGATGGCCCTTGAGAATATTACACTAAGTGAAATAAGTCAGTCAGAAAAGGCTAAGAACCACATGATTTCACTCATAGACACAGACAACAGTGCAATGGTTACCAGAAGGAATGAGATGTGAGTTAGTAAGGGTTTACCCCACTTTTTTTTTTGGTTAGTATTATGAGGCCAAATATATGATGATAGAAGGTGATTTGACTTTGGGTGGTAGGCACACAATGCAATATACAGAACATGTACACAGAAATGTACACTTGCACCTATATGATCTTATTACCAATGTCACCCCAATACATTTAATTAAAAAATGAAAGATGGGGACAACTGTAATTGAACAATAAAAAAATTAATAAAAATAAAATAAAATAAAAAAGGATAATAAAGAAACACTATAAATAACTGTATGTTGATAAATTTGAATATTTAGAAGAAATGGACCAATTCCTTGATAACCTAAAGCTTCTAAAACACAACCAAGATGAAATAGATAATCTAAATAATCCTATAATAATTAAATAAATTGGATTAATACTCCTGAAAAAGAAATAACCAGGCCCAAGTACTTTTACTGGAGACTTTTACTAAAAGATGAGCATTTAAAGACTTAAAGATGAATTAGCATTATTTTAATACAATACTTCCAGATAATAGAAAAGGAAGGAATACTTCCCAATTCATTTTATTAGGTCAGTATTATGCTAATAGCAAATTCACAGAATGACAGTTCAAAAAAAAAAAAAACCCTACAAAACAATCTCTCTCATTGAATTTACCGCAACAAAATATTAAAGAAACAAGTCTAATAATGTATGAAAGAAATAATAAACTATGATAATGTGTGCCTTATTCCAGGTATGCAAATCTGGTTCAGCTTTTAAGAATAAATATAACCATATCAACAAGACAAAGAATAAAAATCACACAATCGTACCAATTGACAGAAAAAGGTATTTTACAAAATTTAACTATATTTATGAGTGAAAAAGTCCCTCTCTTCTAGCAAGACTGGAATGGAGAGGAGCCACTTCAAATGGATAAAAAGCATTTAGAAAAATTAAGTAGTTAACAGCATACTTCTTTCATTTTGACATTATTACATTTATAAACAAAAATAAAATGCTGCACAATTAGACTTTCTTTCAAAGTGTGAAAAAGAATGTATTTAAACCAAATGTTGCAACTTTAAGAGATTTTAAAGCATTTTTAAAATTACAAGCTACTGTCCGCACATGTCTGTTCTCTTTTATCTGAGCTAAACTCTATTCATAGTAGAATGTATTTTAACTTTAACAATGAACAAGTGACAATGACCTCAAGAGCCTAGAATGTTGTAAAAGTAAATTTTACTATACTACAGAGGCTACTTACAATTGATTTCTACAAATACCATATGGTCTCACCTATAAGAGGAACATAATCAACAAAACATACTAGCAAGCAAATATAAAGAGACGGTGAAATTAAGAACAGACTGACAGGACTTCTGGCCAAGATGGAGGCATAGGTAGATACACTGTGCCTCCTCACACAACCAAAAGAAGGACAACAACAATTTAAACAAAAAACAAACGGAACTGACAGAAAATCAAATTGTATGGAAGTCCGACAACCAAGGAGTTAGAGAAGAAACATACATGCAGATCGGTAGGAGGGGCAGAGATGGACAGCTGTACATAGAGGACTCATGGCAAAGTGGCAGTGGAGGACCAGGGTGGAAAGGTGGCAGCTGGCAGACCCAGCAAAGCAGTGGATTGTGGAGCAGGGCAGGCAAGGCTGCAGGTAGTCGACAAGGCAGCAGCTGGTGGGCTGGCAAGGTGGCGGCAGTCCCACATTCATGTGCATATAAACTAGGAGGAACACCTAGTGAGCGAGACAGACTGTGCAACCTGGGGTCCCAGCATGGGGAAATAAAGCCTCAAACCACCAATTGAAAACACCTGTGGGGGCTGAGGCAGCAGTGGGAGAATCTCCCAGCCTCACAGGAGAGTTCGTTGGAGAGACCCACAAAGTCCTAGAATGTACACAAGCCAACCCACCCAGGAATCAGCACCAGAAGGGCCCAATTTGCTTGTGGAAAGCGGCAGAAGGGACTGAAATCCAGCAGAGAACAGAGCAAGCACCATTGTCCCCTCTCAACCCCTTTGCTGCATAGAGAATCACAACCCAATGACTGGGTTGCTCCGCCCTGGTGAACACCTAAGTCTCCCTCCCTATACATAACTGGCACACAGAGACCAAAAATAAATAAATAAATAAATAAATAAATAAATAAATAAATAAAGCCCAAATGAAAGAACAGATCAAAGCCAGAAAAAATACAACTAAGCGACGAAGAGACAGTCAATTTATCAGATGCACAGTTCAAAACACTGGTAATCAGGACGCTCACAGGATTGGTTGAATTTGGTTGCAAATTAGATGAAAAAATGAAGGCTATGCTAAGTGAAATAAAGGAAAATGTACAGGGAACCAATAGTGATGGGAAGGAAACTGCAACTCAAATCAACGGTGTGGACTGGAAGGAAGAAAGAAACATCCAGCCAGAAAAGAATAAAGTAACAAGAATTTTAAAAAATGAGGAAAGGCTTAGGAATCTCCAGGACATCTTTAAACGTTCCAACATCTGAATTATAGGGGTACCAGAAGGAGAAAGAGAAGAGCAACAAGTGGAAAAGTTATTTGAACAAATAATAAAGGAAAACTTCCCTAATCTGGTAAAGGAAATAGACTTCCAGAAAGTCCAGGAAGCTCAGAGAGTCCCAAAGAAGTTGGACCCAAGAAGGAACACACCAAGGCACATTATAATTACATTAGCCAAGATTAAAATGAAGGAGAGAATCTTATAAGCAGCAAGACAAAAGAAGTCAGTTGTCTACAAAGGAGTTCCTATCAGACTGTCAGCTGATTTCTCAAAAGAGACCTTGCAGGCAAGAAGGGGCTGGAAAGAAGTATTCCAACTCAGGAAAGGCAAAGACCTACATCCAAGATTGCTCTATCCAGCAAAGCTTTCATTTAGAACGGAAGCGCAGATAAAGTGCTTCTCAGATAATGTCGTCAAATTAAAGAAGTTCATCATCACCAAGCCCTTATTATATGAAATGTTAAAGGGATTCATCTAAGAAAAAGAAGATAAAAATATGAACAGTAAAATGACAGCAAACTCAGTTATTAACAACCGCACCTAAAACAAAAACAGAAGCAAACAACTGGAACAGGAACAGAACCACAGAAATGGAGATCACATGGAGGGTTATCAACAGGGGAATGGGAAGGTGAGAGAGGGGGAAAAGGTACAAAGAAGAAGTAGCATAAATGGTAGGTAGAAGGTAGACAGGGGGAGGTTAAGAATAGTGTGGGAAATCTAGAAGTCAAATAACTTATGTGTATGACCCATGGACATGAACTAAAGGCAGGGAATGTGGGTGGGAGCGGTGTGCAGGGCGGAGGGGAATAAAACATGGGAAATGGGACAACTGTAATAGCATAATCAATAAAGTATATTTTTAAAAAAGAAAAAAACAAACAAACTGACAGTAACCACAGGGGAGACAGGAGGAATAATGGGGGAGAATGGGTTTTCAGGAACATGTATAAAGGACACGTGGACAAAGCCAAAGGGGGTAGGATGAAGGGTGGGAAGTGGGAATAGCTGGGTGGTGGCAATGGTGGGGGAATATGGAGACAACTCTACTTGAATAACAATTAAAAAGCTGTTAAAATAAAAGAAAAAATAAACATATAAAATGTAAAGGAAAAAATAATCCAAAAGAATAAATGACCTAACAAAAGTCTCTAAATTACTCTTACAGAACAGCTTCTGTAGATATATCTTGCTTTTTTAAAATAATTTTGCTTTTTTAAAAAAATTATTTTATTGTTGTTCAATTACTGTTTTCTGTATTTCTCCCCCACCACTCCTCCCTACCCCAGCCAAAACCACCTCTCTCCCTTGCTTCCACCCTCCCTGCTGGCTATTGTAAATTGTGCTGCTATTGGCATTGGGGTGCATTTGTTCTTTTGGATTGGTATTTTAGGGTTCTTAGGATATAATCCCAGCAGTGGAATTGCTGGGCTAAAGGGCAGTTCCATTTTTGGTTTTCTGAGGAAATTCCATACTGTTTTCCACAGTGGCTGCACTAATCTGCATTCCCACCAACAATGAACTAGGGTTCCCTTTTCTACACATCCTCTTCAACACTTGTTTGTTGATTTGTTTATGATGGTCATTCTCACTGGTGTGGAACAGACACATAGACCAATGGAACAGATCAGAGAGCCCCAAAATAAACCCAAGTCTCTATGGTCAATTAATATTTGACAAAGGGGGAAGAAGCATAAAATGGAGTGAAAATAGTCTCTTCAACAAATGGTGCTGGGAGATCTGGACAGCAACATGGAGGAAAAAAACAACAACAATCACAAACTTACACCATACACAAAAATAAATTCAAGGTGGATAAAAGACTTAAACTTAAATATAAGTCGTGACACCACAAAAGTCCTAGAGGAAAACATCGGCAGGAAAATCTCAGACATTCCATGCTGCAACATCTTCATGGATATGTCCCCTAAAGCAAGGGTCATAAAGGAAAGAATAAACAAGTGCGACCTCATCAAATTGAAAAGCTTTGGCATGGCTAAAAAAACAGCATTAAAATGAAAAGAGGACCAAGTATATGGGAAAACACATTTGCCAATGATACCTCGGACAAGGGTTTGATCTCCAAAATATATAAAGAACTCACACAACTACACTCCAAGAAGACAAGCAACCCGATGAAAAACTGGGCAAAGGACTTGAGCAGATACTTCTCCAAGGAGGACATACAGAGGGTCCAGAGATATACCTTGCTTTTAAAGGTGATGAAATTGCTCAACAACATAACTTTCTAGTGAAAGACAGAATGTTCTCTCCCTAATACTGGGAGTAAGGCAAGAATGTCTGTTATTACTACTCTTATTCATTGGTATTGGAAATTATAGACACTGTAAAATTCAAGGAAAAGAAGTGAACATCATAGCAATTCTAAAGAAAAAAAAATAAAGTTACCTCTGTTTACAAATGACATGATTATCTATGTAGACAATCCAAAAGAATCCACAAAATGGCTTCTAGAATTAATAAGTGAGTTCAGCAATGTGGAATGCAAAATTAACATGGAAAAAATCATCTGCATATTTATATAATAGCAATGATATAGAAGACATAATTTAAAAATAAAATATAATTTGTAATCAATGAAAAAATGAAGTACTTAGGTAAAATCTAATAAAATACATATAGAACTTATATATTGAAAACTAGAAAATATATATTGAAAGAAAATAAGATCTAAATAAATGAAGAGACATATATTAGGTCCTCAAAAGGGCTATTTTGTTCAACATCATTTCATGATAGTATTGATGAGGGGAAAAAAATTGCTTCCTGGCTGGCACCACTGCCTGTGCGAAGATTGTGTGATCTCCCCATGTCTACTTGGATTTTCATTGGGTACTCCAGTTTCCTCCCATGTCCCAAAGATGTGCATGTCAGATGTCTATATTTTCTTTCTTTCTTTTTTAAAAAAAGATTTTATTTACATATTTTTAGAGAGAGGGGAAAGGAGGGAAAAAGAGAGGAAGAGAAAAATCAATGTGCAGCTGCCTCTCACGCACCCCCTACTGGGGATCTGGCCTGCAACCCAGACTCGTGCCCTGACTGGGAATCAAACTAGCAACCCTTTGGTTCACAAGCTGGTGCTCAATCCACTGAGCCACACCAACCAGGGCAGGTGTCTACATTTTCTTAGTCTGAGTGACTGTGGTTGTGTATGAGTGCACCCTGTGATAGAACATTGTCCTGTCTAGAATCCTAACTTGTGCCCTGAGTTTCCAAGATTAGCTCCAGCCACCTATGACCCTGAATTGGAATAAGTGGGTTGGAAAATAACTTTCTAGCTTGTTTTTCTTAATCTTTCTAAATGTATGTATATCTCAAATTTATTTCAATGTTTAATATAGTCAGTAATACTGTGATAGCTATGTTGGTATCAGAAGGGTGCTAGACTTGTTGGGATGATCACTTAGTAAGTGATCTAGGTGTCTAACCTCTATGTTGTATACCTGAAACTATTATATTTTATGTCAACTGTAATTAAAATTTTTTTAACCAAACAGGAGAATCTAAGATAGTGGTGGAGTAGGTAGAAGCTACATTCACCTCCTCCCAGGACCAAACTGGAGTTACAATTAAATTATAGAACAACAATGATGAATAACCAACTGAAGACTAGCTGAAGAGAAGTCATATGACCAATGATTTATAGAAGAAACTATATTGAATCTGGTAGGAAAGGCAGGCATGCCAAAACTGCTGGCCTCACCCCCATGGTGGCAGCAGAGGTTTTGAAGGGATATCTCAGTTGTGAGGGTCCCCCCTGACAAGCATGGCATCTCAACCCTAAGCATGGCTCCCTATCCTGGAGCACCAGAGCCACTAAGAAGTGCCCACGTAACATCTGGCTACGAAAATCAACAGATATTCTGTGTGTTAGGGAGAGAGAGGAGTCTGCTAGAGACCCAGGCATCCTCTTAAAGAGCCAACACACAAAATCTTGTTCACGGCCACTCATCCTGGGCTACAGTGCAGGGAAGACAGAGCAAATTAGAGTCATTCAAAGAGTCTGGGGTTTGTTGCCCTGGCAAGAGAGCTGAAGGGACAGCTGCTAGGGTCCCTGTGCTGAGTCACTCTTCTATACCACAAAACTTTCTTGCGTGAATCATCCCCTTTTGTGAGGCAGCATTCTGGGGAAAAGCAATAGCCCATCCTCTGACCTCTCTCTTGCCCCACCCTGCAAAATTTATGCCCTACTGAGGAGTGAGTTGCCTTGACCAAGGTGTAGAGGTCTGGGCAGACTCAGAGGGTTTCAGTGACTGAATTATATGGTTTTGGTGGAGGTATTGCCCCTACTTTCCTGTGAACCTGACTGGCACTTCCCTCTCACATGAAATTTACTAGCCCCAACCTCCCAACTCCCAGAAGTCCTACCTTGCAGAGCTCAGTAACCTCCTGGAGGAAACTGAGCAAACTAAGTTGTGTGGCTCCAAGACAAGGACTATTTTTCCCTCACACATCTGACCTGAGCAGATCTCTCCCTTCACCCAGACAAATCTTGGTCTGTTTGGGCCTGACAAACTGCTGGCCTCACCCTGATGACTCCCTGAGACCCCATCCCAACACAAAAGTGTGAGAACACCCAGTAGGCAACTGCTAGACATGGTATAACTGGAGACATTTGCTGAGTACTGGAAGTGAGAGTGAACCTGTAAAAATCTGGTGAAGACCACTCGCCCATACTTAGTGACTCACTGAGAACCTACCTTATGCAACTTGAGTATTGGCCAAGGCTCTTTCAGTAACTAAGCCTAACAGGCACCTAGCAAGTGGAAGCCATTGGAGGCAGGCAAAAGTGGAACTCAGGGTACCTTGGGGCTTTGGATGTCGTGTGCTCAATGAGCCAGCCTTGGTACATAGCTTGGTTTTTCTTGTGCACACCCTGGCTCGGCAGAGTCAGTAACAAACTGCCTGTGGATTATTTGTAGCTACGAACAGGGTGAGTCACAGGTAGCATATGACTTTGGTCTGCACCAGAGTCACACCCACAAGTCCCAGAACCAAAACATCCACTGGCCAGCTTCAGACAACATCAGAGAAGGATCCAATATACTTCACAAGCAGCATATATAAAGGGAGATCTCGGCAAGTATCAAACCCTGCTAGGTAAATTCTGCTTTATGAGGTCAGTACCACCACAGCAGCTGGCATGCAATCAGTCAAACAGGCTGAGAGTCAATTCCACACATGAATGGGCCAATAGCAATCAGATTCACTTACAACAGGAGGACCCACATAACCCAAACAAATTATTCCTGGAGCACCCAGCTCAGATGATCAAGGACACTGCACCACTGCACCTCACAGGACACATATTACATAAGGCCATGCCACAAACTGGGAGTCATGCAGTTCTAACTAACACATAGAAACAAACACAAGGAGACAGCCAAAATGGGAGACAAGAAACAAAACAGAAGTTGAAGAACAGAGGATCTCTAGAAAAAGAGCTAAATGAATGGAGGCAAGCAATTTATTAGCTATACAGTTAAAAGTAATTGTTATAAGCATGCTCAACATCATGAAAAAGGACATAAACACCATGAAAGAGGACCAGTTGGTAATAAAGAATAACATATTTGACATCAAGAACACACAGAAAGGAACAAAAAATAGGTTGGATGATGCAGAGGATGGAATCAGCAATTTGGAAGACAAGGTAGCAAAAAACAAAACAAAACAAAACAAAACACTGAATCAGAACAGCAGAAAGAAAAATAATGAAAAGAATGAGGATAGTTTAAGGGAACTTTGGGACAACATGAAAGGTAACAACATCCACATAATATGGGTACCAAAAGGAAAAGAGAGAGCAAGGGATCAAGAACCTCTTTGAAGAAATAATAAATGAAAAATTCCCCAACCTGTTGAAGGAAAAAGACACACAAGTTCAGGAAGCATAGAGAGTCCTAAACAAGATGAACCCAAAAAGGCCCACAATAAGACACATCATAATTAAAATGCCAAAGGTTAAATACAAAGAGATAATTTTACAAGCAGCAAGCAAAAGATAGTTACTTATAAGGAGCTTTCATAAACAGTCAGCTGGTTTCTCAAAAGAAAGAGTTCAGGCCACAAGAGATTGGCATGAAGTATTCAAAGTGATAAAAAGCAAGGCCCTATAGCCAAGACTACTTTAACAAGCAAGGCTGTCACTTCAAATTGGAGGAGAAATAAAGTGTTTCACAGACAAGAAAAACCAAAAGGAGTTTGTTATCACCAATCCAGCATTACAAGAAATGTCAAAGAGCCTGCATTTAAGCGGTAAAAGAAGGAAAAACAAAACAAAACAAAACAAACAGAAGTAAAAGAATAAAATGGCAATATATACATACCTATCAATAATCACTTTAAATATAGATGGCTTAAATGCTCTAATTAAAGACACAGAGTAGCCGAACAGATGAAGCAAGACCCATATGTATGCTATCTACAAGAGAGCCACACCAGAATGAAGGATAAACAAAGACTAAAAGTAAAGAGATGGAAAAAGATATTTCATACATATGAAAATGAAGTAAAAGCTGGGACAGCAATATTTATATCTGACAAAACATACTTTAAAACAAAGGGTATAGTATGAAACAAAAAAGGACACTACATAACAATAAAAGGAGAAATCCAACAAGAGGATATAACTCTGGTAAACATTTATGCACCCAACATAGTAGCACATAAATATATAAGGGAAATATTGATGAACATAAAGGGAGAGATTGACAGTAATATAGTCACAATGGGGAATTTTAACACCCCTTTTACATTAACAGATAGACCTTCCAGAGAGAAAATCAACAAGGAAATGGTTGTCTTAGATGGCACATTATTTCATATGGATTTAGTTGAAATCTTCAGAGTATTTCATCCCAAAGCAGAAGAATATACATTTTTTTTCAAGCAGTCATGGAACATTTTCTAGGAAAGATGACATATTAGGACATAGAACAAGTCTCGATAAATTTTAAAATATAAAAATCATATCAGACATCTTCTCTGACCATAATGGTATAAAATTAGAAATCAACCACAAGAAAAAAGAACTAGAAACATACACAAACACACAGAGGCTAAATAATATGTTACTAAACAATGTATGGGTTAAAACAAGATTAAAAGAGAAATCAACAGTTACCTTGAAACAAATGAAAATGAGAATACAATAACCCAAAATCTAAGGGTCACAGTGAAAGCAATCCTAAGATGATAATATTATAGGACTATCTCAGGAAACAAGAAAAAACTCAAATAAACAATCCAACTTTACACTAAAAGAACTGGAAAAAAACAACAAAGTCAAAAGTCAGTAGAAAGACTGAAATAATAAATATTGTAGCAGAAATAAATGAAATTGAGTCTAAAAAAACCCCAAAAGATCAGTAACACAAAGAGCTGGTTCTTTGAAACTATAAATAGGTTTGACAAACCTTCATCCAGACTCATCAAGAAAAAAAGAGAGAGGACCCAAGTAAATGAATTCAGAAATGATAAAGGAGATATAACAACTGACACCAAGCAATACAAAGGATTGTAAGAAATGTTATGAACAACTATATGCCAACATATTGGACAAGCTGGAAGAAATAAATTCCTAGAAAAAACAGGATACATAGACAAAACCAGAGGTGGGTAGAATCAAGGGTGGGTAGTGGGGATGGCTAGGTTTGGGAGGAGTGGTGGGAGAAAAATGGAGACAGCTGTACTTAAACAACAATTTTTAAAAAGCGATAAAAATCATACTAAATTTAAACAAACAAGCAAACCACAACAACAACAACAATCTTCCAAAACTATATCAGGAAGGATCAGAGAATCTGAATAGACTGATTACAACTGGTGAAATTGAAGCAGTAACCAAAGGACCTCTGCCTTGGCTGGTGTGGTTCAGTTGGTTGGAGCTATGTCTAATAAACTGAAAAATCAAGGGTTCAATTCCTGGGCAGGGCAAATTTATGGTTTGTGGGTTCAGTTCTCAGTTGGGACACATACAAGAAGCAACTAATTAATGTTTCTCTCTCACATCAATGTTTTTTTTCTCTCTCTCTTTCTCTCTCCCTTCCCCCCTCACTAAAATCAATAAGCATGTTCTCAGGTGAGAATTTAAAAAAAAAAGAAAACCCTCCCAACAAACAACAGTATTGGACTGGATGATTTCACAGGTGAATTTTACCAAGTAGTCAAAGAAGAACTAACACCTATCCTCAAAGTATTTTTGAAAATTCAAGGTAAGGAAAACTTCCAACCTCATTCTACAAGGCCAGCATTATCCCAATTCCAAAACCAAATAAAGACACTACAAGGAAAGAAAGTTATTGGCCAATATTCCTGGTGAACACAGATGCTAAAATCCTCAAAAAATATTAGTAAGCCAGATCTAGAAATATAATCTTTTTGATCATATGCCACAATCAAATGGGATTTATTTTGGAGATACAAGGTTGGTACAATATCCACAAATCAATAAATGTGATTCACCACCTACACAAAATGAAGGATGAAAACCACATGATCATATTAATAGATTCAGCAAAAGCATTTGATAAAATCCAGCATTCATTTAAGATAAAAACTCTCAGCAAAATGGAAAGAGTGGGAACATACCACAATATAATAAAAGCTACATTTGACAAATTCACAGCCAAGATCATACTCAATGGAAAAAATCTACAAGCATTTCCCAAGATCAGAAACAACACAGGAGTGTCCACTTTCATCACTCTTATTCAATATAGTACTGGGAGTCCTAGACACAGCAATGAGACAAGAAGAAGAAATAAAAGGCATCCAAATCAGAAAGGAAGAAATGAAATTGTCATTATTTAAAGATGACATGATAGTGTTTATAGAGAACCCTAAAGATTCCTCCAAAAATAGTAGAAATGATAAATGAATTCAGTGAAGTAGCAGGACACAGAATAAATATCAAGCCCTGGTTAGTGTGGCTCAGTGGATTGAGTGCTAGCCTGCAAACCAAAGGGTTAGTGACCCAATTCTCAGCCAGGGCACATGCCTTGGTTACTGTCCAGGTTCACAGTGGGGTGTGTGAAAGGAGACCACACATTGATGTTTCTCTCCCTCTCTTTCTCCCTCCTTTCCCCTCACTCTAAAAATAAATAAATAAAATCTTAAAAAAGAATAAATATCCAGAAATCAATTGCATTTTTACAGCAATAATGAACTATCAGAAGAGAAACAAAAACAACAATCTCATTTACAATTGCTTCAAAAGATAAAAACCCTAAGAATAAATTTAACTACAGATATAAAGACCTGACTTAAAAAGTTATGAGATATTTA
The DNA here is from genome assembly GCA_004027475.1 of Anoura caudifer. Lineage (NCBI taxonomy): Eukaryota > Metazoa > Chordata > Mammalia > Chiroptera > Phyllostomidae > Anoura > Anoura caudifer. The sequence continues at coordinate 102,436 of PVKU01006329.1, forward strand.
AGAAAAAATTGAAGAAAAAAGCATTGGAAGCATGTACTGTGTTTATGGATAAGAAGAATTAACATCATTAAAATGTCCATATTACCCAAAGCAATCTATAGATTGAAAACAACTCTTATCAAGATACCAATGATGTATTTCACAGAACTAGAACAAATAATACAAATTTAAATGGAACCAGAAAAGAACCCAAATAGCTACAACAATCCTGAGAAAGAACAAAGTTGGAGGAATCACACTACCTAATATCAAACTATACTATAAGGCTATAGTAATCAAAAGAGCATGGTACTGGCATAAAAACAGGCACAGATCAAATGGACCAGAATAGAAGCCCAGAAATAGACCACCATCTTTATGGTCAGTCAATTAATATTTGACAAATGAGGCAAGGAAATACAATGGGGTAAAGACAGTCTCTTTAATAAATGGTGTTGGGAAAATTGGACTACATGTGCAAAAAAAATTAAACTAGAGTGTTGGAAATACCAACTTGCACCATACACAAGAATGAATTCCAAATGGATTAAAGGACATGTGCAAGTTGTGAAACCATGAAAATTCTAAAAGAAAACATAGGAAATAAAATCTCTGACATTTCTTATAGCATTATTTTTACCACTACATCTCCTTGAGCAAGGGAAACAAAGGAAAAAATAAACACATGGAACTACATCTAACTAAAAGCCTTTGCACAGCAAAATAATTATGAATGAAAAGGCAAAACCCACTGAATGTGAGAATATATTCAACAATAATATATGTGATAAGGGGTTACTATCCAAAAAATATGAAGAATTTATAAAACTCAACACCAAGAAAACATATAGTCTAATATAAAAATGAGCAAAGAACCTGAATAGACATTTTTCCATAGAATACATAAAGATGGGCCATACACATATTAAAAAATGCTCAGCATCGCTAACCATCAGACAGGTGGAAATTAAAACCACAATGAGATATCACCTCACACTTGTCAGAGTGGCTATCATCCATAAAGGAACAAACAATTAGTACTGGTAAGGATGTGAATAAAACAGGAACCCTCATACACCCTTGGTGGGAATGCCATTTGGTGCAGCCATTATAGAAAACAATATGGAATTTTCTCAAAAAATTAAAAATGGAACCCTTTTGACCCAGCACTTCTACTTTTGGGGGTATATATGAAGAAATTCAAAACATTAATTCAAAAGAGTATAAGCATCCCTGTGTTCATTGAAGCATTATTTACAATAACCAAGATTTGGAAGCTACTCAAATGTCCGTAAGTAGGTGAAATGATAAAGCAGTGGTACATTTAAACAATGAATACTACTCAATTGTAAAAGAGAAAGAAATCTTACCCTTTGTGACAGTATGAATGGACCTAGAGAACATAATGTGAAGTGAAATAAGCCAGACAGAGAAAGGCAAGTACTGTATGATTTCACTCACATGTGGAATCTAATGAACAAAATAAATTAATAAATGAAATAAAAACAGATTCACTGATAGAGATCAGATATCAATCAGCTTATAAAGGGGAGGAAGGTGCAAGGCTGGGTGAAAAAGACTAAGGGATTAAGAACAACCACCCTCATAGACGTACACAACAATATGATGATTATCAGGGGAAATTGGGGATGGAAGGAGGTAGAAGAGGTTATAGTGGGGATTAATGGTGATAGGAGAAGACTTGACTTGTCTTCATCACCAGATGAACACACAATACAATATACAGATGATGTGTTATAAAATTGTACCCAGAAAATTACATAATTTTGTTAAATAATGTCACTTTGATACATTCAATAAAAAAGAAATAATTAAAAATAATCTGTACTAAGCCACTCAAAACAAGTCAAGTGTTTGGGTATTTATTTTGAAGTTTCATGATGTTTTTATAACCAGAAATATACTGTAGAAACTTCACTCTTTTTTATATCAATTAGCCTATGGTGAAATTGGTTTTATTATGTGTTATTTCACTTAAAATTATAGTTTCTAAGAACTTATCATTGGTGTTAAATGAGGATTTACTGTACTATTTTCATGAATTGAAAGACTAAACATAGTAATAATGCCAGTTCTCCTTAAATTGATTATAGTTTAAGACAATTCTTATCAAAATCCCAGCAAGGTTTTTTTTTGTATATTTTATTGATTATGCTATTATAGTTATCCCAAATGCTCCCCTTTTTCCCCCTCCACCCTGTGCCACACCTCCCTCCAGTACTCTGTCTCCTTTGTTCATGTCCATGGGTTGTACATATAAGTTCTTTGGCTTCTACATTTCCTATACTATTCTTAACCACCCACTATCTATTTTGTACCTACCATCTATGCTTCTTATTCCCTGTACTTTCACCCCATTCTCCCTCCTCCCTCTCCCCACTGAGAACCTTCCATGTGATCTCCATTTCTATGATTCTGTTCCTTTTCTAGTTGTTTGCTTAGTTTGTTTTTGTTTTTGTTTTTGTTTTTCTGGTTTGGACTCTGGACAGTGGGGTCTGTGTGTTGTGGATGCGATGAACAAATTCACATGGACTTCAGAAGTCCTGTGGAGAAAAAGGGATGGCATGGCAACTCTCTGAGTGAGAGAGGACCCCAATCCCTGCCTGGACAGACTTTTATTGCTTTTCTGGGTACATTACATCCAGGATGGTCCTCATTTACTATGCACAGGTTTGCTTTAGGTAGTTACCTTTTACTGATAACAAAGGAGAGGAAGCTGCTAATTGCTACAAAGAAAAAGAATATTTGCAAATGCAAGGGGAAAGGTGGTTGAACTGGTTACACTCCATACTTGGGAGGTTTAGCACAGATTTTAGGAAGTTACTTTAAAGATATGCAGTAAACATTTGCTGCCTCAATTCAGGGTGAGGGAGGTCTAGCAAAAAGCAAGCCTCAAAGCAGCCTAGGTACAATGCAGGCCTGATTCCTCATGGGAAAATCAATCTGTGGGTCTGGGTCCTGTGTGCCAACTCGCTCCCTGCCAGTTTTCTAAATCAGGGTCTGGGCTACATTTACCACTACCATGTGGAACGGTTCCCTGTATTTTTCAAGTTCAGTTGTTCGTAGTTGTGAGTCTGTTGTCATTTTATTGTTCATAATTTTCATCTTCTTTTTCTTTTTTTTTAATTAAATTTTATTTTAATTGTTGTTCTTATACAGTTTTGTTTTCTACTCCCATCCCGTCCCTCGGCCCCAGCCCTCCCCAGCTCCCTCCCATTTCCACCCCCCCCCCAGCTTTTGTCCATATGTCTTTCATACTTGTTGCTCTAATCCCTTCCCCTTTTCCCTGGATATTCCTTTCCCTCTCCTCTCTTGTTCTCAATTTCAGTGTCTTTGGTTATATTATGCTTGTTTGTTTGTTTTTTTTTAATTAGGTTCCTGTTAATGGTGAGATCATATGGTATTTGTCTTTCACCTCCTGGCTTATTTCGCTTAGCATAATGCTCTCCAGTTCCATCCATACAAAGGGTAGGAGCTCCTTGTTTCTTTCTGCTGCATAGAATTCTATTGTGTAAATGTACCATAGTTTCTTGATCCATTC
>PVKU01006330.1:0-105828 GCA_004027475.1 Anoura caudifer
TGAAATTGTGACAAAAAAAAAAAAAAAAAAAAAGCCAATCAGTCTAGCCTGGGAAGAAAATAGAGTTGTTAGGGAGTAGACTCATGAGAAACCCACAAAATCTTGGGAAGTTTGTTGCTTATTTTGAAACTGTGCCTGGTCCTTCCCATCACTGAGATAATATAATTGCACCTAATAAAGACCTCTCCCACCCAACATGTGTTTGCCCATTCATTGGCCTGTTCTCCTTTTTTAGCAACCATGTGGATTTGGCCACTGCACAGTCTTTAAGCAGGTTTCAAGCCCAGCCTGGGTACTGGATACAGCAGTACAGGCTAGAGCACAGCCAGGAAAGCAAGTTATTCTAGTCAGATGGTGAAAAAGGCTGGACTGGATTAGCCTTGTCATAGCACAAAATGTCAGGACACTGGCCCTATTTCTGGGCCTAATGAAGGCAAGACTGGAGATTTTCCAAGGTGGAATGGACAGAGATGAAACATTGGAAACCCAGCAAAACTCCTTTGGTTTTGCATCTTGTGTCACATATAAATCTTATCAACAGACCTCATCCTTGCTTGTGGGACTCCTGGAATGGTTTCTGTGAGACACCCTGAAACCCCATTTCCATCAGTAACAGTAATAGTATATTGTGGAGTTTATAACATATGTGTAAAGTGAAATGTATGACATCAACATAAAGGCCATGAAAGAGAAATGATAGCAAACCACTGGTATGCTCTTATACTATAGGATATAATATTACTTAAAGGTAGTCTGAGATGTCAAGAGATATGTATTACAAATGCTAAGGTAACCAAAGTTAGCGATATACATCGTAAATGCTAAAGAAGCCAAAATAAAAAAATAACCAATAAACCAATAATGTCATTCATGTATATGTATATGTGTGTGATTATACATATATGTCATTATATATAATCACCATATATATGTGATATGATGTCATTGTGTGTATATACGTGTGTGTGTCTATAATCACCAAGAACAAATGAGTCATAGAACAGAAATAACAAGATGAAGAAAATAGATATAATCTTAACCATATCAAGTGTCACATTAAATGTAAATGAATCAAACATCCTGTTTTAAAGGCATAGATTGTAAAATTGAAAAAGGAAGCATGTATATGTTGCTGATAAAAAATGAATTTTAAATATAAAAACAGAAGTAGATTAAAAATGCAATGATAAAAATGTTTAAATGAGTTAAAAGAAAACTTAAAAAGATATATTAATATCACACAAAGTGAATTCCAAAAGAAAGAATAAGGTAAAAACATCATTTTAGAGCAAATAAAGAGGTCTTTTAGTCGAGTATATATAACCCTATATATTTATGTATCAAATAAAAGCTGAAAAATACGTAAGAGAAATATGTAAATCCACAATTATAGTTTGAGATTGTATTCCTTTGTTGACTAAGGTTTTGTCTAGATATAAGTGATAAAGATTTACTCAAGCATCTTAGGGTTTACACCAGAAACACAAGCAGGCATTATCCAGAGTGTTCTAAAGAAGAAAGAATAGCTAGGAGTTCTTACAGTAAATGGTACATTTTTCAGAAGAATCAGTCCTGCATTTTTAGAATGTGAATTGATCCAAGATGGTAATCCTCTAGACAACTGGAGGGTTGATATATATGTATACACATATTGATGAAAGACTGGAAACTTCAAAAGTTTAAGTTTCAAGGCAAGTTAGAATAAGAACAGATCTGTGTCCTTAGCCTCAACCTATCACTTTTAGTAATTAATCAGCCTGACTATAGTGATTCAATTTTATTTATTCACTCTATTCCTTACCCTTGTCAATATTTGATACAACAAATAGAAAATCAGCAAAAACATGAAAGATTTAAAAACATATCAACCAACTTGACCTAATAAACATTGTACCCTCAAACAGGAAAATAAACATTCTTTTCAACTGTATGTTACAGAACAGTGGCAAGGTGGGGGTATGATATACTATTACTGAAAGGACCCCCCCCCAGGTTCTCTATGCCCGCTGCCAGAGGAAAGACATCTCTCAATGCGAGATTTGTGAAAAGGAAAGGAAATATTCATTTAAAGCTCTACAGACTTCAAGTAATGACCTAATGTCTTCATTAAAATATTAAAGTCTTTTAGGATATCCACAAATATACACAGTCCTTCCTTCTCCCTCTGCCCTAATCTGGGGTACCATATCTCAGGAAAAGAAGTAGAAGTCTGTGATTCAGGCCCCTGGCACCATCAGCTGTGTCGCCACCAAGATCTCCAGTTAATCCAAAGTCATGTGGCAACTTCTCATGGCCCACCAGCAATAGTCCTTTCACCCCTTTTCTTCCAGGCAAAGTCTCTCCTACTTCCTAAGCCACTTGGCCAAAGGGAGCACCCCAAGGCCGCGTGGTTCTCTCCTCGCATGGCTGCCAAGTTTTGGGTTTAAGTCCCCACGCCAACCTTCCTCTGTACCCCCATTTCTGACTCCTCCTACAGTCGGTTACACCTGCCAGCATTCCTGTATTATTCCAAGTTTACTGGGCTGTCATTGTAAGTCTGGGCAGGTGTGGCCCCATTCATGGAGCCAATCTTCTCCAAGCTCTCGCACAGCACTGTAACCAGGGGGAGCTGCCCCCAGTTACATCTTGTGTGGAAGTCACTTCCATCTCCCTGGCTCAAAGCATGGCCACAGCTATTTAACATATCTGTGCAACCAGTTAAAGGTTATAGATATGTTAAATGACTACGCCAGAGGTTAGCTGCAAAGCTGTTGCTGTACAAAAGAGCTCTGCATGTTCCTGCTCCATGTGTCCCTTCCCTCAACTCACTCCTGTTGGGGAGGAAGGGGTGAGGACAGCCTATATATCTTTCTAATATTTCCTGGACACCTTGAGTTCTGGACCCCATTCCAAATCCCTATTTGGGGACCCCTCTTGGCTACACCCTCTTACATGTACATGGATCATTTACTAAAATATGCCATATGGGGGGGCATAAAATAAGTATTATAAATTGAAAAGAATTCAAATTATTGAGAATGTGCTCTCTGATCACATTAAAGTATAAGTAACAATATATTTGAAAAATTTCAAAATATTTGAAAACACACTTCTAAATAATCCATAGGTCAGAGATACAAGATGGCTGCAGAGTAGCTGGGAGGTCCATCCACTTGATCCTAAACCTGGACTGGTCTTGCAGCCTAACCACAGAATATTGAACTCAAAATTCCAGCTGAGAGTGAATGAGAGCCTGAGTGAGTGAGAGCATGAGTGAGTGAGTGCATATGTGAATTAGAGTGCAGGAAGTGCCCGGGAGTGGGGAAGAGCCTACCTGCCTGTAGAGCACACCAGAGTGGGCAACCTGGGCTCTCCAAGCAGAGCAACTGCAGCCACTGTGGCCCAAATCAGCACTTTTGGAGGAACAGAGCTGGGGTGGCTGTGAATCAGTGCAGAAGCTGTTAGCAATGGTGGTGGAGAGAGACAGCCAGAGAGGTGAAGGCTCCAGAAATGGCACCATGGGAGCAGGACTGTCCAAGGCTGAAAATCTTTGGAGCGAGTGCGGGAACCACCCTGTGTCATAGTATAGCTGCAGTGCTCTTCGCAGCACCATCTGGGAAGGATCCAGAGAAAAACTTTATCTAAAACTGTTGGAGGCTCTGACAGGAAATGGCCAGTCCTAACCATGAGAGACTGTGATTTTTGGGGAGAGAGAGCACGAGGAGGACAAGACCCCCATGGCTTGGTGCTACAGCATTTGGGCCACAACAAAACTATTTTAAAAGGGGGGCAGAGGCATGACTCAAGACTCAGCAGGGACCTGGGGTTTGCATGTGCATACATGCAGGAGCAGCCACTCTGCTAACAAAGAAGTCAGGTAGATAGAGTCACATGGAAGGTTTGGTGGGTCCCACCCAGTACAGCTGGTGAGAAGTGGGCTGCTCAGATTGGAGGATTTGGGCCCAATCCTCCTGCAAGAGAGCTGCAAGCTGGGGGTTGGAAGGCCAATAGCTGAATGCCTGAGATTCACTGCAGCCAGCCAGATTCCCTCACAGACAGGGGAGCCCAAACCACACCTGTAAGCTTACAGGCTCTGCAGATCAGTGAGGCCAGATTCAGAAGCACCCTGCTGGGCACATTTCTGCAGGGGAAAGAAGAAAAACTCTGAAAGGCCCTCAGCCAGACACTATAAGCTACACTGATTCTCAGACCCTGATCCACTAAACTCAATAGAGCATAGAGAATAGAGATAAGTGCAACAAAAAGGGTTTAGGGCTGCTTCCAGCCTCAGAGTCCAGACAGAGATGGTGCCTGCACCAAGCAGGAAAGAGCTGCCCCTTTTACACAGATTGGACACTTATAGGAAATGGTCAACAAATTCACCAAAAGCCATATATTATTGGAAAGAATTGGGGATAGACCAAAACATCTAGTAAGGAGATGGAGAAACACCCCCACCATCTTCCCTGAAGACTGAATCATGTCCCTTGGGTGTGACTCAGGGTTTCCACCCACTGATCACACCAGAGGCCCCCTCTTGAGGCAGGTGGAGAAGGTACTGATCGTCCTCTTGGGTTATTAAAGGAGACGTTTTGGAGCCAAGGCTGATGGAAACCAAGCAGGGCAAAAGGGTGGGGTCCAGCCAAATCTGAAGGAGACAGCCACAGACTATGGATCGCTTACAGCCTCAAACAGGGTACCTAGGGCCAGACTGGGACACCATCTGACATCACTAGGTGTGGATCAAGAAAGAGAAGACACTGGTAAACACTGGATTCTCCTGAGACAAATTCCACCATGGTCTTCTTCATAATTTGCATTATTTTCTCTCCTGCACAGCTTGTTAACATTCATTTCTTTTCCTCCGTATTGGTGCTTATTAGGTCACTAGCACTTATATTATAGTTTATTTCAAATCTCATATTTTGCTCCTCCCTTCTCTTACTCTATTTTAACTTCTTTCTTCCTCCTCTAATTTTTGTTTTGTCTTATTTTCTCTGTTGCTATGACTTGTTTCTATTCTGCACTCAATATCTTTCCACACTCCAGCCTCTCAAAACCAGCTTCCTTGTCATTCATTGCTCATCTCACATTCTTTTCCCCATTCTTAAATACTTTTATTCTCCCTGCACATTTATCAACCTTTGCTTGTTGGTTCTGGATACAATGATTGTTTTTGCATTTCTTCAATTTTATTTCTACATATTTACTATTTTTGTGTTTCAAATCTCAAATTTCACCACTCTCCTCTCCTACTGCGTTTTTGCCTTCCTCCTGCTCTTTCTTTTTTTTTTTTCATTTTAATTTTCAAATTTTCCATGTCTTAGCCTGGTTTTAATTCCTCACTCACAGTATTCCTTCTCCCTAGACCCTCTCAAAATTACTTACCTTTCCTACAGACATTTCTCAGCTTTTCCTTTCTTTCTTTGTTGCCTCGTAACCATCCTGACTATAGTAATCTGTGCTCAATTGTTAATATTGCTGTGGAGGATCTTTTTCTATTTGGTTCCTATTTTTCTATAGATATTAATTTTTGTTCAAACCGAATACTATATGCTTCAGTTCTCTTACTGCATTCTGACTTCTCCACTCCATTATTTATGATGTAAATCCTATTTTCTCTGCCACTTTGCCTTGTTTCTGTTACTTATATTTATTTATTTCTCTTCCCTCTCAAAATCATTTTTCTTTTGATTAGTCATCTCATATTCATTTTCCCTTTCTTATAATAGTCTTAATCTCTTTACACCCTTATTAATATTGGTTAAATTAGTGTTGATAGTGTAGGTAAGGGGGCTTATTTTTGTGGATGTGGGTTTGCTTCCTGGGCTGTTTGGTTTTGTTCTGACAGCACCTGTACAATAGCATACAAGATGTGGTAGGCATATTGGTTCTCAGTTAGACTGAAGGACCCTCTAAAGAATGACCCAACAAAAACCAAACCCCAATTACAACCAGAGAGCACATATAAATGGCATAAAGAGCATTGCAAGAGCATCAAGCTCAGGAGATCAAGGAGACTGCACCACTGAGCCCCACTGGCCTTGTACCATAGAATTTCAAACCACAAAGACAAGGAGGCAAAGCAGATCAATCTAATATGCAGAAACAAACAAAAAGGGTTACCTAAAATGGGAAGACAAAGAAAAAAATCCAATTGAAAGGAAAGGAGGAATCCCCAGAAAGAATGCTAAATGTAATTGAGGAAAGCAAACTGTCAGATATTGAGTTCAAAATCATGGTTATAAAGATGCACAAGGAGCTCAGTGAGAACTACAGACAAATCCAGGGAAGCTGCAAGGAATGTACTGTAAAATACACCATGAAAAAGTGAAAAGCATATGGAAACTATCAATAAAAGTGAGTAAACAATGAAGAGTGCAATATCTTTTTAAAGTTTATTTATTTATTTATTTATTTATTTAGTTAGTTAGTTAGTTAGTTAGTTGTTCAAGTACAGTCTCTCCATTTTCACCCCACCACACTCCATCACCTCACCCATCCCCACCTCCCACCGTCGAACTGATCCCTTTTGGCTTTGTCCATGTGTCCTTTATACATCTTCCTTGATGACCCTTCCCCAATTTTCCCCATTATACCACTTTCCCCATTCCTCTGCTTACCGTCACTTTGGTCTTTATTTCAATGTCTCTGGTCATATTTTGTTTGCTTATTTGTTTGGTTGATTAGGTTCCACTTATAGGTGAGAACATATGGTATTTGTCTTTCACCACCTGCCTTATTTCACTTACCATAATGCTCTTCAGTTCCATCCATGCTTTCACAAAGGGTAGGAGATCTTTCTTTCTTTCTGCTGCATAGTATTCAATTGTGTAAATGTACCATAGTATTTTCATCCACTCATTTACAGGTGGGCACTTAAGTTGCTTCCAGCACTTTGCTATTGTAAGTTGTGCTGTTATGAACGCTGAGCTGCATAGGTTCTTTTCAATTGGTGTTTCAAGATTCTTAGGCTATAATCCCAGCAGTGGTATGGCTGTATCAAAAGGCAGTTCCATTTTCAGTTTTCTGAGGCAATTCCATAGTGTTTTCCACAGTGGCTGCACCAGTACACTTCCACCAACAGTGCACTAGGGTTCCCTTCTCTCCACATCCTCTCCAACACTTGTTGTTTGTTGATTTGTTTATGATGGCCATTCTGACTGGTGTGAAGTGGTATCTCATTGTAGTTTTAATTTGCATCTCTCTGATGGCTAGTGGTGCTAAGCATCTTTTCATATGTCTCTGGGTCCTTTGTATGTCCCCCTTGGGGAAGTGTCTGTTCAAGTCTTTGCCCATTTTTCAATTGGGCTGTTTGTCTTCTTGTATTGGAGTCATGTGAGTTTCTTATATATTTGGAGATCAAACTCTTGTCTGAGGTTATCATACCAAATGTTTTCCCATATGGTTGGTTCCCTTTTCATTTTCCTGTTGTTTTATTTAGTCATGTGGAAGCTCTTTATTTTGATGAGGTCTCATTTGTTTATTCTTTCTCTTATGTCCCTTGTTCTAGGGGGTGTATCAGTGAAAATATTGTTGCATGGAATATCTGAAACTTTTCTGCTGATGTTCTATTCCAGAATTTTTATGGTGTTGCAACTTATATTTCAGTCTTTTATCCAACTTGAACTTATTTTTGTGTATGTGGTAAGTCAATGATAGGTTTTCATTTTTTTTCCATACAGCTGTCCAGTTTTCCCAACATCATTTGTTGGAGGCTATTTTTACTTGATTTTTTTTTTTGCCTCTGTCCCCTTTGTTGAATATTAATTGGCCATAGAGACTTGGGTTTATTTCTGGGCTTTCTATTCTGTTTCATTGGTCTATGTGTCTGTTTTATACCAGTACCAGACTGTTTTTTGATTACAGTCACCTTGTAGTAAGGTTTTACATCAGTTATTGTGATTTCTCATACTTTGTTCTTCTTTCTAAAAATTGCTGAATTTATTCATGGTCTTTTATGGTTCCATATAAAATTTTGAAATGCTTGTTCTATATCTGTGAAATATGCCATTGGTACTTTAATGGGGGATTGCATTGAATGCATAAATTGCTTTTGGTAATATGGACATTTTGATGATGATCATTCTTCCTATCAATGAACATGGTGTATGCTTCCATTTATTTGTGTCTAACTTAATTTTATTTATTTATTTATTTGTTTGTTTGTTTGTTTGCTTATTTATTTAATTGTTCAAGTACAGTTTTCTCAATTTTTGCCCCACTCATCCCTGCCTCCCACCTTCAAACCTACCTCCTTTGACTTTGTTCAGTTGTCCATTACACATGTTCCTTGATGGCTCTTCCCCAACATTCCCCCGTTATCCCTCTCTCCCATCCCCTCAGGTTACTGTCAGTTTGTTCTTTATTTCAAAGTCTCTGGTTATATTTTGCTTGCTTGTTTGTTTTGTTGATTAGGCTCCAATTATAGGAGAGATCATTTAGTATTTGTTTTTCATTGCCTGGTTTATTTCACTTAACATAATGCTAGGAGCTCCTTCTTTCTTTCTGCTGCATAGTATTCCATTGTGTAAATGTACCACATGTTTTGATCCACTCATTTACTGATGGCACTTAGGAAGCAACATGAGTGTCTGTTGTAAATTGTGCTGCTATGAACATTGGGGTGCATAGGTTCCTTTGAATTGGTGTTTCAGGATTCTTAGGATTCTTAGGATATAATCACAGCAGAAGTACTGGTTAGTGAAAAGGCAGTTCCATTTTTAGTTTTCTGAGGAAATTCCCTACTGATTTCCACAATGGCTGCAGAGTCTGAATTCCCACCAACAGTGCACTAGTGTTCCCTTTTCTACACAACCTAACCAGCACTTGTTTGTTGATTTGATTATGATGACCATTCTGACCGGTGTGAAGTGGTATCTCATTGTGGTTTTAATTTGCACTTCTCTGATGGCTGGTAATACTGAGCATCCTTTCATATGTCTCTGGGCCCTCTGTATTTCCTCCTTGGAGAATCGTCTGTTCAGGTCCTTTGCCCATTTATTAGTTGAGTTGTTTATCTTCCCAGAGTAGAGTCATGTGAGGTCTTTGTATATTTTGAAGATCAAAGCCTTGTCCAAGGTAGCATTTGCAAATGTATTTTCCCATACAGTTGGCTCCCTTTTCATTTTACTGCTGTTTTGAGGCATGCAGAAGCTCTTTATTTCAAGGAGGTTCCATTTGTTTATTCTTTCCTTTACATTCCTTGTTCTAGGGGACATAGCAGTGAAACTATTGCTGCATGGTATATTTGAGATTTTTCTGCCTATGGTCTTCTCTAGGACATTTATGGTGTAACAAATTACATTAAATCTTTCACTCACCTTTAATATACTTTTCTGTATGGTATAAGTTGGTGATCGAGTCTTTTTTTTTTTTTTTTAATGTAGCTGTCCAGGTCTTCCAACACCATTTGTTAAAGAAGCTATTTTTACTCCATTTTATGCTTCTGTCCCCCTTTCTTGAATATTAATTGACCATAGAGACTTGGGTTTATTTCTGGGCTCTGTATTCTGTTCCATTGACTGTGTCTGTTCTTATGCCAGTACCAGGCTGTTTTGATTGCAGTGACCTTGTGATACAGTTTGATATAAGGTATTGCGATCCCTTCTACTTTGTTCTTCTTCCTCAAAATTGCTATGGCTATTTAGGGTCATTTATTATTCCATATAATTTTTGAAATATTTGTTCTATGTCTGTGAAATATGTCACTGGTATTTTAATATGGATCACTATGGGTAATATGGGCAGTTTGAGGAAGTTAATTCCTCTAATCTATGAGAATGGTATAGGCTTCCATTTATTTTTGTCTTCCTTAATTTCTTTCTTCGGTTTTGTGTAGTTTTCTGAGTACAGGTCATTTACCTCCTTGGTAAGATTTATTCAGAGGTATTTATTTTTCTTTTTGCTATAGCAAGTGGGATATTTTTTCCTGATTTCTGATTCTGATATATCATTGTTGCTGTATACAAGGCCCTTCAATTTCTGAATATTGACTTTGAATCCTGCTATTTTGCCAAATTCACTTATTAGGTGCAGTAGTTTTTTGGTGGAGTCTATAGGTTTTCTGTGTACACTATTGTATTATCTGTAAACAATGACAGTTTTACTTCTTCCTCTCCAATTTGGATGCCTTTTATTTCTTGCCTAGTCGCTGTGGCTAGAAATTCTGATACTATATTGAATAAGAGTGTTGAAAGCAAACATCCTTGTCTCGTTTCTGATCTTAGTGGGAAGGCTTAGTTTCTGCCCACTAAGTATGATGTTGGCTGTATATCTCTCATATATTGCCTTTATTATGTTGAGGTATAATCCCTCTACACACACTTTGCTGAATGTTTTTTTATCATTAATGGATTATCTACCTTATCAAATGATTTTTTCATTTATGGATATGATCATGTGATTTTGTCTTTCCTTTTGTTTATGTGATGTATTACATTTATTGATTTGTGAATAGTGTACCATCCTTGCATCACTGGGATGATTCCCACTTGATCATGGTGTATGATATTTTTAATGTATTGCTGGATGTGGTTTGCCAATATTTTGTTGAAGATTTTAGTGTCTATGTTCTTCAGCGATATTGGCCTAGAGTTTCTTTGTTATGTCTTTATCTGGTTTTAAATTTAGGATAATTGCTGTCTCTGTAAAAAAAAAAGTTTGGGAGCCTGCCCTCTTCTTGGATTTTTTGGAGTAGTCTGAGAAGGATAGGGGTTAGACCTTTCTTAAATACTTTGTAAAATTCTCCCGTGAAACCATCCAGTCCAGGTATTTTGTGTGCCAGGAGTGTTTTAATTACAGTTTTGATTTCATCAGTCATTATCAATCTGTTCAGGCTGTCTTTTATTTCTGCATTCCATTTTGGAAGATTTTATTTTTCTAGAAATTTGTCCATTTCACCCAGATTTTTAAATTTCTTTGCATATAGTTAGTTGTAGTAATGTCTTACTATTGTTTCTGTGCCTGTGGTATCAGTTGTAATCCTTCCTCTTTCACTTCTGCCTTTGTTTTTTATTTTTTATTTTGTTGTTCAAGTACTGTTGTCTGCCTTTTTCTCCCACCACTCTCCCTCGACTCCAGCCATCTCCACGTCCCTTCTTTAATACCTCCCTTGGTTTTTGTGTTTGCATCCTTTATAGTTGTTCCTAAAAGGCTTTCCCATTTTTCCCTCATTATCCCTCCCACCTCCCCTCTGGTTACTGTCAGTTTGTCCTTAATTTCACTTCCGCTTTTGTTTTTTGGGTACTTTCTCTTTTTTTCTTGATCAGTCTCCTAGTTTTTTGGTTTTTTTTTTTTTTTTTTGAGGTTTTATAGACATTTAATCACATGCACACACGCAAATATGTTAACATATGTCAAAATGAAACTTTCAGCATCATCCTTGACTACTTACTGGCACCTGCTGTATTACCCACAAAGACCAACCTTCTCAGGCACCCAGTTATTGCCGGTTTATCACATGCTCTCCATCCCGACCAGCCACCCCAGCTCAAATCAGCCTATCCATCAGCATAACAGGTGCCCAGCTCACCACAGCACCACCCCACCCAGCCCATCTCTGCATCAAAGGCACAGTAACCTTCAGACTTCTGCCTGGAGCCCCTCAGGGCTGCCTCCACCCTTCAGGCCCAGGTGGGCCACAGGGTCACCTCCCTCTCCAACCTCCTTCTGCTCTCCCTCACTCTGCTCTCTCTGCTCCTGCTCTTGGGCCCACCATTCCAGACCACCTCTCCTCCATATCTTGTGTGCTCCCCCTCCACCCCTGCTCTTGCCTCATCTGGCCATCCTGCCCCTCATTCACCAGGCTAACCCCTAGCTGTCCATGAAGACCCAACCTCCACCCCTGGAAGACCTCTAGCCCACCCTCTTTCAAGTTGACTTCCCCCATAGGTATGGCCACAGTGCTTAAAGTCAGTTCTTAACTTGCCCACTTCCTTTGGGGGATTGGATACAGACTAAATAATAAGTGAATGCAAACCCTCCACTTTCTCACCTCTTCCCTGAATCTCCTGGTTTGATTCTCCCTTAGTCTCTTAGTTTCTATATCCACTCATTTGCTGGTGGGCACTTACATTGCTTGTATCACTTGGCTATTATAAAATGTGCTGCTATGAACATTGGGCTGCATAGGTTTTTTTGAATTGGTGTTTTAGTATTCTTAGGGTATAATCCCAGCAGTGGTGATGCTGGGTGAAAAAACAGTTCCATTATTAGTTTTCTGAGGAAATTCCATAGTATTTTCCATAAGGGCTGCACTAGTTTGCATTCCCACCAATAGTGCAGCAGGTTTCCCTTTTCTCCACAACCTCACCAGCACTTGTTGCTTGTTGGCTTGTTTATGATGGCCATTCTGACTGGTGTGAAGGGGTATCACATTGTGGTTTTAACGTGCATCTCTATGATGGCCAGTGATGCTGAATATCCTTTCATATATCTCTGGGCCCTCTGTATGTCCTCCTTTGAGAAGTGTCTGTTCAGGTCCTTTGACCATTTATTAGTTGGATTGTTTGTCTTCCTGGTATGGTGTCATGTGAGTTCTTTATGTATTTTGGAGATCAAACTCTTGTCCAAGATATCATTGTCACATAAGTTTTCCCAAATATTTGGTTCACTTCCCATTTTGTTGAGGTTTTCTTTATCCATGCTGAAGCTTTTTAGTTTGATGTAGCCTCATTTGTTCATTCTTTCCTTTACAGGCTTTGCCTACAGGATGTCTCAGTGAAAAATTGTGGCATGGGATGTCAGAAATTTTCCTGCTTGTTTTCTCTAGAACGTTTAAGGTGTTATGACTTATATTTAAATCTTTTATCCATCTTTAGCTTATTTTTGCATATGGTGTAAGTTGGTGATGTAGTTTCGTGTTTTTTTGCATGTTCTTGTCCGTATCTCCCAACACCATTTGTTGAAGAGGCTATTTTACTCCATTTTATGCTTCTTCCCCCTTTGTTGAATATTAATTTACTCTAGATCCTGGGGTTCATTTTATGCTCTCTATTCTGTTCCATTGATCTATTTGTATGTTCTTAAGCCAGTGTCAGACTCTTGATTACTGTGATCCTGTAACATGTTTTGGTGTCAGATATTGTGATGCCTCCTACTTGTTCTTCTTTCTTATTTTGCTGTAGCTATTCAGTGTTGTTTATAGTTCCATATATTTTTTTTAAATGTTTGTTCTATATCTGTGCAATATGTGTTTGATGTTTCAATATGGATTTTATTGAATCTATAAATTGCTTTGTGTAGTATGTACATTTTGATGATGTCATTTCTTCTAGTCCATGAATGCTGTATATGCTTCCCTTTATGTGTCTTCCTTAATTTCTGTCTTCAGTGTTTTGCAGTTTTTTGTCTTTTTTTTTTTAGTACAGTTCCTTTATCTCTTTGGTTAAGTTTATTTGTAGGTACTTTATTTTTCTTTTTGCTACAGCAAAATGGGATTTATTTCCTAATTTCTGTTTCTGATAATTCATTGTAGGTGTACAGAAATGCTTGTGAATTCTCATTATTTACTTTTTATCCTGCTCTTTTTCCAAAGTCACTTATTAGGTCAACTAGTTATTTGGTGTGGTCTATAGGGTTTTCTATGTGCACTATCATGTCATCTGCAAACAGTGACAGTTTTACTTCCTAATTTCTAATTTGGATGCTGTTAATTTTTTTTTTCTTGTCTGATCGCTCTGGCTAGGACTTTCCATATTATGTTGCATAAGAGTAGTGAGAGTGGACATCATTTTATTGTTTGAGATCTTCGTGGGAAAGCTTTATCATTCGTCCATTGAGTATGATGTTGGCTGCAGTTTTCTTCACACATGGCCTTTGTTATATTGAGGTGTGCTCCCTCTACTCCCACCCTTTGAGTGATTTCATCATAAATGGGTGCTGTACCCTTTCAAATGCTTTTTCAGCATCTATTGTTATGATCATGTGATTTTTATCTTTCCTTTTATATATGTGAAATATTTTGTATTTCTTTGCATCCCTGGGAGTAACCCCACTTGATGATGGTTTATGATCTTTTTTATATATTGCTGGTTGTGGTTTGCCAATATTTTGTTGAGAATTTTAGTGGCTATGTTCATCAGTGATATTGGTCTCTAGTTTTCTTTCTTTGTTGTATGTTTTCTGGTTTTGAAATTAGGATGAATCCAATGGAGCATTTAGTCCATTTACATTTAAGGTTATTATTGATAGGTACTTATTCATTGTCATATCTTTCATTTGCAGTTCCGTTTCTCTCTCTGTCACTCTTTTTCTTCATCTTCACACATAGACCAATGGAACAGAATAGAGACCAGGCTGTTTTGATTACAGTGGTCTTGTAATATAGTTTGATATCAGGTATTGTGACTCCTCCTACTTTGCTCTTCTTTCTCAAAATTGCTGCAGCTATTTGGGGTAATCTATAGTTCCATATAAATTTTTGTAGTGTTTGTTCTATATCTGTGAAATATGTCATTGGTACTTTAATAGGGATTGTGCTGAATCTATAAATTGCTTTGGGTAGTATGACATTTGGATGATGTTAATTCTTCCAATTCATGAGAATGGCACAGGCTTTTGTTTGTTTGTGTCTTCCTTAATGTCTTTATTCAGTGTTGTATAGTTTTCTAAGTAAAGGTCTTTTACCTCTTTGGTTAGGTTTATTCCTAGGTACTTTGTTTTTCTTGTTGCTATGTCAAATGGGATTTTTCCTCTGATTTCTATTTCTGATATTTCATTGTGTATTGTCAAAAGTGCCTTTGATTTCTGAATATTGACTTTGTATCCTGTTGTTTTGCCAAATGCATTTATTAGGTTGAGTAGTTGTTTGGTGGAGTCTATAGGATATTCTGTACACTATCATGCCATCTGCAAACTATGACAGTTTTGCTTCGTCCTTTCCAATTTGGATGGTTTTTTTTTTTTGTTTGTTTATTTTTCTTGTCTGATCGCTATGGCTAGGACTTCCAATACTATGTTGGACAGAAATGGTTAAAGTGGAAACCCTTGTCTTATTCCTGATCTTAGTGGGAAAGCTTTTAGTTTTTGCCCATTATGTATGATGTTGGTTGTATGTTTCTCGTATATGGCCTTTATAAAGTTGAGGAATGCTCTCTCTATTCCTCCTTTGCTGAGCATTTTTATTGTAAATGGGTGTTGTACCTTGTCAAATGCTCTTTCTGCATCTATGGATATGATGGTGCGATTTTTGTCTTTGCTTTTGTTTATGTGATGGATTACATTTATTGATTTGCAAATATTGAACCATCCTTGCATCTCTGGGATGAATCCCACTTCTTCGTGGTGTATGATCTTTTTAACGTATTGCTAGATGCAGTTTGCCAATATTTTGTTGAGCATTTTAGCATCTATGTTCATCAGTGATATTGGCCTGAAGTTTTCTTTCGTTGTTATGTCTTCATCTGGTTTTGGGAATTAGGATGATGCTGGCTTCATAAAAAGCACGTGGGATTCTATCTTCTTGGATTTTTTTGGAATAGTCTGTGAAGTTTAGCTCTTCCTCAAATGCTTTAGAAAATTCTCCCATGAAACTGTTCCATACAGGGCTTGTGTGTGCCAGGAGACTTTTTGATTACTGCTTCAATTTCGTCAGCTCTTATTGTTCTCTTCAGGCTTCCTGCTCCATCTTCATTCAGTTTTGGAAGATTATATTTTTCTAGAAATTTATCCATTTTACCTACATTTTCAAATTTCTTGGCATATAGTCATTTGCAGTAATTTATTGAAATCCTTTGTATTTCTATGGTATCAATATTAACCTCCCTTCTTTCATTTCTGATTGTGTTTATTTGGGTCCTCTCTTTTTTTCTTGATGAGTCTTCTTAAAGACATGTCAACTTTGTTTATCTTTTCAAAGAACAAGATCCTGGATTTGTTGATCCTTAGAATTGTACTTTTAGTTTCAATGTCATTTAATTCTGCTTGATCTTGTCTACTTCCTTCCTTCTACTTGCTCTAGGCTGTCTTTGTTGTTTTTCCTCCAGTGTTTGTAGGTGTAGGTTTAGGTTGTTTGTTTGAAATGTTTCTATCTTTTTCAGGTAGGCCTGTATTGCTATGAACTTCCCTCTCAGGACTGCCTTCTCTTTGTCCCATAAGTTTTGGATTGTTGTGAGTTCATTTTTATTTGTTTCCAGAAACTTTTTTGATTTCTTCCTTGATCTCATTCTTGATTCATTCATTGTTTGATAGCATGCCATTCAGTCTTCATAAGTTTGAGTGTTTTCAAGTTTTTTTCTTGAGGTTGGTTTCTAGTTTCATTCCCTTGTGGTCAGAGAACATGCTTGATACAATTTCAATTTTCTTGAATTTGTTCAGGCTTGTTTTGTATCCTATCACGTGGTCTCTCTTTGAATATGTTGAATGTGCATTTGAAAAGAATGTGTATTTTGCTTCTTATCAGTGAAGTCCACTTGATCTAAGGCATTTTTCAATGCCACAATATCTTTGTTGATATTTTGTTTGGAAGATCTATCCATTTTTTTTACAGGGGGGTGTTAAAATAACCTACTATAATTGTGTTCTGTCGATATCTTTCTTGAAGTCTTCCAAGATTTTCTTTACGTATTTGGTGCTCCTATGTTGGGTGCATACATATTTTTAATGCTTATGTCTTCTTGATGGATTCTTCCCTTGAGTATTATAAAGTGACCTTCTGGGTCTTTTTTCTTGGCCCTTTTCTTGAAGTCTATTTTGTATGATATGAGTATTGCTACCCCAGCTTTTTTCCCCTGTCCGTTTGCTTGGAAAATTTGTTTCCAGCCCTTCACTTTCATTCTGTGCAGGTCTTTTGTTCCGAGGTGGATCTCTTGTAGGCAGCATGTATGCGGGTCATGCTTTTTTATCCATTCAGTTATTCTATGTCTTTTGATTGGAGCATTTAATCCATTTACATTTAAGGTTATTATTGATAAGTACTTATTCATTGCTAATTTTTCGTACCTGTGTTCCTCTTTCTCTCACTCTTTTCCTTCCTTTTCTTAAATCAGACACTTTAGCATCTCTTGCAGAGCTGATTTGGAGTATGCATATTCTTTTCGGTTTCTTGTCTGTGAAGCTCCTTATTTGGCCTTCCATTTTAATTGAGAGCCTTGCTGTGAAAGTAATCTTGGTTGTAGGCCTCTGGTTTTTATTACTTGGAATATTCTTGGCATTCCCTTCTGACTTGGAGTATTTCTCTTTTCTTTGTATGCATTTTCTTTAATATACCAAATTTGTGTATTACTTACCATTTTTTAAAAAAATATATTTTATACGGTTGTCCCATTTCTCCCCCATCATTCCCCTCCGCCCTGCACACCCCCTCCCACCCACATTCCCTCACTTTAGTTCCAGACCATGTGTCATAAGTTCTTCAGCTTCTACATTTCCCACACTGTTCTTGCCCTCCCCCTGTCTATTTTTTACCTAATATTTGTTCTACTTATTCCCTGTACCTTTTCCCCCTCTCTCCTCCTCCCACTCCCCTGTTGCTAACCCTCCATGTGATCTCCATTTCTGTGTTTCTGTTCCTGTTCTAGCTGTTTGCTTAGTTTGCTTTTGTTTTAGGTGTGGTGGTTAATATTTGTGAGTTTCCTGTCTTTTTGCTGTCATACTTGTTATCTTCTTTTTCTTAGATAAGTCCCTTTAACATTTCATATAATAAGAGCTTGGTGATGATGAACTCCTTTAACTTGACCTTATCTGAGAGGTGCCTTATCTTCCCTTCCATTCTAAATGAAAGCTTTGCTGGATAGAGCAATTTTGGCTGTAGGTCCTTGCCTTGCATGACTTGGAATACTTCATTCCAGCCCTTTCTTGCCTGTAAAGTCTCTTTTGAGAAATCAGCTGACAGTCTGATGGGAACTCCTTTGTAGGTGACTGTCCCCTTATCCCTTGCTGCTTCTAGAATTCTCTCCTTCATTTTAATCTTGGCTAATGTAATTATGATGTGCCTTGGTATGTTCCTCCTTGGGTCCAACTTCTTTGGGACTCTCTGAGCTTCCTGGACTTCATGGAAGACTATTACCTTTGCCAGATTGGGGAAGTTCTCCTTTATTATTTGTTCAACTAAGTTTTCCACTTGTTGCTCTTCTTCTTCCCCTTCTGGTACCCCTATAATTCAGATGTTGGGAAGTTTAAAGATGTCCTGAAGGTTCCTAAGCCAATCCCATTTTTTTTCTTGAATTCTTATTTCTTCCTTTTCTGTTTGGTTGTTTCTTTCTTCCTTCTGGTCCAGTCCATTGATTTGAGTCCCAGTTTTCCTCCCATCTCTATTGGTTCCCTGTGTGTTTTCCTTCATTTCACTTATTGTAGCCTTCATTTGTTCATCTAACTTGTGACCAAAATGAACACATTCTGTGAGCATTCCAATCACCAGTGCTTTGAACTGTGTGTGCATCTGATAGGTTGGCTATCTCTTGGTCACTTAGATGAATTGGCTCTGGGGCTTTCATCTGTTCTCCCATTTGAGCCGTTTTTTGTTTTTTTTTGTTGTTGTTGTTGTTTTGTTTTGTTTTGTTTTTGTCTGGTCGCGGCTGTTATGTAGTGAGGAGTAGAGCCTTAGGTGTTCCCCAGGGCGGGGCAGTCCAGTCGCTGGGTTGTGACGCTGTATGTGGGGGTAGGGTCTGAGAAGGAACAATGGTGCTTGCTCCACTCTCTCTCGGATTCCAGTCCCTTCCGCCACTTCCCCGAAGCAAATTGGGCCCTTCTGGTGCTGATTTCCGTGTGGGTGGGTTTGTGTACATTCTAGGACCGTATGGGCCTCTCCAACGAATTCCCCTGTGAGCCTGGGAGTCTCTCCTGGCACCTCAACTCCCACAGGTGTTTTCAATTGTTGTTTTTAGGCTTTATTTCCTGGTGCTGGGGCCCTCTGTTGCGAGGTCTGTCTAGCTCCCTGTTTTCTTCTGGATTATCTGAGTGAGAATGTGGGACCGTCTGGTCAGCCAGCCACCTTGCCCAGCCTCACTGGGTCTGCCCATTGCCACCCGGTGCCCGGGATCCGCTAGCCGCTGCCTGAATGCCTGGGATCTTCTAGCCACTGCTCCCTGCATGCCCGGGTTTGCCAACCTCCACTTTTTCCTGCCACGACTCCGCCCCTCTTATTGGTCTGGATGAATGGTTGTCAGACTTCTGTACAGTTCAATTTTCTGTCAGTTCTGATTGTTCCCTTGTTTCTAAATCTTTGTTGTCCTTAATTTTGGTTGTACGAGGAGGCACAGTGTGTCCACCTATGCATCCATCTTGGCCAGAAGTCTGGAGGATTTCAATTAAGAAGTCAGCTGCTATTCTTATCCTGGCTACCTTTTATGTTACTTCCTGTTTCTCCCTTGCTGCCTTTAAGACCCTCTCTCTGTCTTGGAATTTTGCCATTTTAATTATGATGTGTGTTGAAGTGGACCTCTTTGGGTTCCTCTTGACTGGGACTCTGTGCTTCCTGCATTTGTGTGACCTTTTCTCTCTCGAAATTAGGGAAGTTTTCCATCATTATTTTTTAAACAGCTTTTCTATTCCTTGTTCTTCTTCTTCTCCTTCTGGCTCCCCTATTATGTATATATTATTACATATTATGTTGTCCTGTAGTTCCCTTAACACCTCTTCTTTTTTTCTGAATCTTTTTTCCTTTTCTTGCTCTTTCTGGGTGTTTTTTTTTTTTTCTTCCTTTTTCTCCAGCTCACTGATTTGATCCTCTGCTTCATCAAGCCTGCTCTTGATTCCTTCTACTGTGTTCTTCAAGTCAGAAATTGTATTCTTCATTTCCTCTTGGCCCTTGTTGATAATTTCTAATTCCCTTTTTCATGTTGATATAGCTTTCAGTGAGTTCATTGTAGTTTCCCTGCAGGTTTTGGTAAATCTCTGTAAGCTCTATGAACTTCCTTATAACCATTGCTTTGAGCTCAATATCTGTTAATTGGCTTGCCTTTATTTCATTTTGCATTCTTTCTGAGGCTACCTCCTTTCCTTTTGTTTGGGGTGTGTTTTTTCATCTCCTGTTTTTTGTGTGAGACTCTTCTGGTTAGCCTCTGCTTCTTAAATTGATTTGTTCTTACTCCCTAGCTTTGTGGTGTGAACTTCTATGGTATGAGACCTCTGAAATTCAATGGTTCATTCTCCTTGATCTCCTGACATTGCTGTTTTGGGGATGTTGTTCGTTTTGGCTCTCTGTATGTCTTTGGGATTTGATTGTTGTTGGGTCTTTCTTTGGTGGCTCCTTCCCTCTAGCTGGTTAACTGAGTGTCACTCCATCTACCACGTCTTGTGTTCTGTTGTGCAGGTATGGACTGGTTGTGTTGAAGTTGGTTCTTATGTCTATGAGGTTTTCAGGCTTCTCTCTCCCTATTGTTCAGTAGTTTGTTCTGGGTAATTTCTCCACCATTTAGTTGTACTCCAAGTTTGGTCCTGGGAGGAGTTTAGTGTGGCTTCCACTCACTCCTCCACCATCTTCCTTTATTATCTGTTGGTGGTTCCTTTGTTGGTTTGTTCTCTCTTCCAGCAGGTGTACCGGTGTTCACAGCTCCCACCTACTCTTATGTGATCATTTGGAGGGGGAAGGTAAAAATGATTAAGGCAGCAGGAGTGTATTCTATGGGATTTAAAATACCAACATGTAAAGAAGAGATAGGAGGTCCATGGGATAAATATAATGTTAACTGTGATATTTCACCCAACTAGCCACTCTTTAGAAAGAGTGGAAAAGAGATAAGACGCTTGTTAAAGGGAATAAGGATTGTGAGTTGAATCCAGAGAACAGTGAGCTTGTGGGAGGTCAGATTATGAGATAATAGTGAGAGTAAAGGATAGAAAATACTTGCATTTTGCGAGAGAATAGAGTTAACCCCAACACTAATAAAGTTCCAGAAGAAAGTGAACTGGGCTAAGATCCAGGAGGGCTGATGTGTATGTAGCATTTGCAATTATATGGAACAACAGTTATTTACAATGATACTGGAGCAACAATCATATGCAGAATCTATGCCATCTGGATAACAAGAATAGGAAGTACACGACCTAGAGTAGTGTGGTATTGAACACAAGTGAAGTGATAGAAGGAAAGTTAAAAATACACTATGAAAGAGAGAACAAAGAAAGCCATTCAAGCAATGCAATTAAACAAAATGAAGGAAAGTGAACAAAAAGAAGAAAAACAAATAAATACTAATAAAATAAAATAATTAAAATTAATGAAAAAATACAAATAAACAATAACTTGCAAATTCTCTGGAATAGCAAAATAAAGTTTGCCCCAGTTTCTCGATTGTTGAGATGATCCCTCTTTGGGTCTGAATCTGGTCCTCCCACAGCTCCAGGTCTGATTGTCTCACTTGTGGGAGGAAAAAAAAAAGGGGGGGGAAGCCTCCTGCTGACTTTAAACTGGCCAAGTGAGAGTGAGTTTGGCCTATCTTCCTGGCTGCAGTAGGCTGAGGGAGGTTGGGTTTCACTTTTTTCCCTTCCTGTGGTTTTGCACTGATGTGGGCCAGGTCTGAGCCAGAATCTTCACAGTTGCCCAGGCTCTGACTCAGTTCCTCTGTTCTCTGCCGGGGCCCCCAGTGCCCTTCTGCACCAGGCCTAGGCCTCCAGTCCACCAGTTGTGCTATCCTTGAGGTGCACCAGTTAGGGGCGACTCACACACCACCTTCCTGCTCCTTGCTGTACTAGGTGCTAGACACTCTCAGAGTCTCTTCAGGGTAGTTCAGCTCCCCCAGTGAGTTACATCTTTCTGGGGACTTCTAACTTCCAGAGCCCTGCTGCTCTCCTTTGCGGGTGGCACTTCCTCCTTCCTCTTAGCGCACCAGTTGGTCCCCTGTCTCTGGAGCTGCAGCTGTGGGCATGTGGCCTCTGCTGCTGTGGTAGAGGGGGCAGGGGTGCAGCCACGGGGGTTGTGGGGTTGGCCATGTGTCACTGGGTCTGCAGGGCGTGGGCGTGCAGCCTCCGCTGCTGTGGGGGAGGCGGTGGGGTGAATCTGCGGGGGCTGCAGTGTCAGGCACAGCTGCTGGTTTTGGGGTACGGGTGTGCAGCCTATGCTGTTTTGGCAGCAGCAGGGACAGGGAATACAGCTTTGGGGGAGGTGGGGTTCAGTGTGCCCCTCTGTGGCAGCAGCCAGGTCTGGTGCATGCCACTGGGGCCGTGGGTACAGGCAAGCACCCTCCACTGCTACTGCTATGGGGAGTGTAGGGGCATGAGTGCTGTCATGGTACAGGGGTGGACCTGCGTCCAATGCTGGCGTGGCTGCAGGGGCACAGCCAGTGAGGCAGGGGTAGCTTAAGGGAGAATTCCCTTAAACAGACACCCAGAGGCTTTTTTTCCCCCTAACTAATTCCTCCTGTTCAAGCCTGCCTCTCATAGTAAGTGCCTGGCTTCTCACACAGCCCAACTTCCCAACCAGACTAGAGACTATCTGGGTCAGGGTCCATCGTGGCTCAATTCTTCCCCCTTTTCCAGGTGTCACCTGGCTCCCCAATTTCTCTGGTAGTGACCTGGGTGGCGTCCACATTCTCAGTGGGCTAACACGGCCTCTGTGTGTTTGCCATTTTGTCTTTATTCCCCACGGAGGCTTCAAGCATCCAATTCCATCCTGGTGCTGCTCTAACCTCTCTGTTGGGCCAGGGAGGGAGTCATTGACCTGGCTCTCTTCCAAGAATCCTGCAACAGGCGGGGTAGGCATGGGGCCTGGGGCTGCAGCTGCCCTGGTCCCTGCGCTGGTCCCGGGGACCTTATCATCCCAAAGCAATCTCCTTACCATGTGATTTTTTAATGTTCTCTACAATTTTGGCCTCCAACCTTCATATATGCAGGGATACCATTGGCCTTTCACTCTGTTCCTCAGGAGATCAGTTAGGTGTTCCACCTGCGTGCAGGGGGAAGTGGACTCAGCTCCCACCTATCTCGCCACCATCTTCAGTGTTTCCCCCAAATTTTAAAATATATTTTATTGCTTATGCTATTACAGTTGTCCCATTTCCCCCCTTTATCACCCTCCACTCTTCATACCCCCTCTGACCCCGATTCCCCCCCAGTAGTTCATGCCCATGGGTTGTACATATAAATTCTTTGGCTTCTTCATTTTCTATACTATTCTTAACCTCCCCTTTTCTATTTTGTACCTTCTATTTATGCTTCTTATTCCTTTTACATTTTCTCCATTCTTCCTACTCCCTGTCCCCACTGTTAACCCTCCATGTGATCTCCATTTCTGTGATTCTGCTCCTGTTCTAGTTCTTTGTTTGTTTTCGTTTTTTAGTTTCAGTTGTTGAAAGTTGTGTTTGCTGTCATTTGACTGTTCATAGTTTTTGATCTTCTTCTTTTCCTTAGATAAGTTCCTTTAACATTTCATGTAATGCTTGGTGGTAATGAACTCCTTTAACTCAACCTTATCTCAGAAGCACTTTGTCTGCCCTTCCATTCTAAGTGATAGCTTTGCTGGATCTAATCTTCCATGTAGGTCCTTATCTTTCACGACTTTGAATACTTCTTTCCAGCTCCTCCTTTCTTGTAAGGTTTGAAAATCAGCTGATAGTCTTATGGGAACTCCTTTATAGGTAACTGTCTCCTTTTCTCTTGCTGTTTTTAAGATTCTGTCCTTATCTTTAATCGTAGGTAATGTAATTATATTGTGCCTTGGTGTGTGCTTCCTTAGGCCCAACTTCTTTGGGTCTCTCTGAGCTTCTTGGACTTCCTGGAAGTCTATTTCCTTTGCCAGATTGGAGGAGTTCTCCTTCATTATGTTTTCAAATAAGTGCTCAATTTCTTGCTCTTCCTCTTTTTCTGGGACCCCTATGATTCAGATGTTGGAACTTTTAAAGATGTCCCAGAGGTTCCGAAGCCTCTCCTCATTTTTAAAAATTCTTGTTTCTTCATTGTGTTCTGCTTGAATGTTTATTTCTTTCTTTGGTCCAAATCATTGATTTGAGACCCAGTTTCCTTCCCATTGTTACGGAAGGAAACAACTCAACACGCAGTTGGATGGCGGAGCACGACCCTTTATTAACCTGCACGGGCCCAGAGGAGTACAGACCCCAAATTCTGAGCTCCGAGCCTTGGCTGAGCAGGGCTTTTATTGCTTTCTGGACACCCTTCCCTACGTAGCAAAAGCAGGAGGTACAGAAGCTGATGCAAAAAATAACTCTAGCCTTGAGGTGTCCTTATCTGAAGCTGGGTGCTCTGAAGCCAAAGTGGGAGTTAGCTGCTATGTGCAGACGGGAGTTAGCCTTGAAGAATCATAATCTGAAGCTGAGTGTACAAAAGCCGAAACAGAAATTATGACTGCCTGGCTGAAATCCAACAGCTGGCTAGCATCTTCTAAGTCACCTAAACAAACTCTTTCCTAGTTCCCGGTCCCTCCTCTAGGCTACCTAACCTAGCTGACTTTTCCTCTACACCATCACTGTTGGTTCCCTGTGCATTTTCCTTTAATTCGCTTTTCATAGCCTTCAGTCTTTCCTCTACTTTACAACCATACTCAACCATTATTGTGAGCATCTTGACACCAGTGTTATGAATTGTGCATCTGATTGGTTGACTATCTCTTCTTTGCTTAGGTGTCTTTTTTCTGTAACTTTGATATGTTTTTAATTTGGGCCATTTTTTGTTTGTTTGTTTGTTTGCCTCAGCAAAGCTGTTACATAGTAAGGGGTGGAGCTGTGGGTATTTGCCAGGGTGGGGCAATCCATGTTGCTGCATTGTGGTGCTGTATGTGGGTGAGGGATCCAAAAGGGACCAATACCACTTGCTGGGTTCTCGGCTAGCTTTCAGTAACTTTCCTGCTACCCATAAGCAAATTGGTTCCTTCTGATGCTGATCCCCAGGTGGGTGAGTTTGTGAATATTGTGGGACCCTATGGGTCTCTCCAACGAATTGTCCTGTGTGGCTGGGAGTTTCTCCTGCTGCTGCAATCACCACAGGTTTTTCCAGTCAGAGGTTTTGAGGCTTTATTTCCCCATGCTGGAAACCTGGGTTGCGTGATCTGTCTAGCTCCCCAGCTGTTCCTCCCAGTTTATGAGCATGCAAATTTAGGACTGCCTGGTCTGCAAGCTGTAGCCTTGCTGGTCCCAGTCCTCCAGCCACTGCCCTCCCTGTAAGTTCTCCCTGCCCTGGATGCCCTTCTCTGCCCCGCCCCCTACTGGTCTGGGTGGATGTTTCTTCTTTAACTCATTGGCTGTTGGATTTCTATACAGTTCAATTTTCTGGCAGTTCTGGTTGGTTTTTGTTTTTAAATTTGTTGTCATTCTTTTCATTGTGCGAAGAGGCACAGTGTATCTACCTACACCACCATCTTGGCCAGAAGTCCTTTTTGGTACTTTAAATCCCATAGAACACTCTCCACTGTCTAAACCCATTTTGCTTTCTCCCAGCACTGATCACATATAAGATTGTGTAGGAGCTATGAACATCAATGTTCCTGCTTGAGGAGAGAACCCATCAACAATGAAAACACCAACAGGTAAAAAATCAAGTAAAACATGAGAGCCCACACAAACTGAAGAAAGGGCAACCCTAGAGCATCCAAACAAGGAGATCAAAGAGACCACACCACTGAATCCCATAGAACTCCTAACATAGAAGTTCACCCTGCAAAGACAGCTACCAAAGCAGAACATCAGGAAGCACAGAAATAAACTAAATAAAGTCACGTAAAATTGGGAGACAAAAAAGAACCTGCAATCAAAGGAATGGAAGACTCCCCACTAAAAGAGCTAAATGAAATGGAGGTAGCAAACCATCAGATATAGAATTCAAAGAGTGGTTATAAGGATGCTCAAGGAACTCACAGACGACTGCAAGGAACTGAGAAAGAAATCGAAATCACCCGAGAATGAGACTATTTCACACAGAGCAGGTTTTCTGGAAAACACATCTGCAGCATTTATAATGGCATATAAAGGTAATCATGTCAGTATGAGATAAATACTATTGGTGTCTGAGATAATAAATCAGTAGTGAAGTGTATGAAGAAATTGACATCACTCGGGAATGAGAATGTTTGCATGAGGGGGTTTTCAGAAAGACCCATCTGAAGTATTTATAATACCATGTAAATGTACTCATTTCAATACAGATGAATACTAGCAGTGTCTGATATAAAATGGTAGTGAAGTGTTTGAAGAAATCTATATCACTCAGGAATGGGAATATTTCTTACAAAGCCAATTTTCAGGAAAACACATCTGCAGCTTTTATATTGCCATGTAAATGTATTCATTTCAGTAGGAGGTGAATACTAGTGGTATCTGAGATAATATGTGCTGTTTTCAGCAGATCGGTTGAAGTATCTTTATAATATACAATCACTTCAGTGATAAGTCTGATAGCCAAACAGCTACTGAAATCACTCTTCCATGTGCCAAAGAAAGAATGGGTGCATAGCACTATGTCAGTTTTGATGTAGCATAAGCTTCTTGACTACATTTTTCTGCAATGTATTCTTAAAAGCACAAAAACATTCCTCAACTAGATCATGTAATACAGTGTATTACATGCCTTGGACTATCCCAGTTTGTGAATGTAAAAGTGAATATTAACATAACAGACAACTTGACATGATCCACTTGAATTTCACTCTGATAATGGTGTAGTGATGTTTGGAGAACCTCAAAACCACTAGGGAATGAGAAAATTGCATGCGAAGTGGGTTTTCAAAAATATCCATCTGTAGCATTTATTACAGCATGTGCATGTATTCATTTAAGTACATGGTGAATTCTACTGGTATCTCAGATGATAAGTGCGGTTTTTGGCAGAGCTGTTGAAGTATCTTTGTGAAGTATGATCATTCCAGTGGTAAGTTTGATAGCGACAGTACTACTGAAATCAGTGTTCAATGTGCAAAAGAGTGATCAGATGCATAGGATTATGTCAGTTTTGAAGGAGAACAAACTTCTAGACCCTTTTTTCCACAATCTATTCTCCCAAGCAGCAAAGAATAACCCAATAATGGTATTCAGGTACGGTTTACTATATGACTTGGAATATCCAGATTTGTGAATGTCAAAGTGAATATGAACCCAACAGACATCTTGCCAAGCTCCAGGTGCATTTCACTCTGATAATACTGCGCTGAAGTGTTTGAACACCTCGAAAATATGGGGGAAGGAGACAATTTCTTAAGAAGCAGGTTTTCAGGAAAATCCATCTACATTGTTTATTATGGCATGTACATGTACACATTTTATTATGTGGAAAATTGTAGTGGTGTCTTAGTTGATAAGTGCAGTTTTCAGCTGATCTGTTGAAGTATATTTGTGAAACAATGATCACTTCACTGGTAAGTTTGATAGGGAAAGTGCTACTGAAATCACTGTTCCATGGGCAAATGTGTGAGTGGATGCATAGGAGTATGTCAGTTATGAAGTGGAAAAAGCTTCTGGACCACATATTTCTGCAGTGTATTCTTCCAAGCAGAAAATTATACCTGCACTTGGACATGCATGTACAGTTTACTATGTAATTTGGGCTATCAAGGTTTGCAAATATCAATGTGAATATGAACATATCAGATGTCTTGCCATTGTCCCAGTACATTTCACTCTGATAAAAGTGTAGTGAAGTATTTGAACACCTAGAAACCACTGGGGAATGAGAAAATATCATACAAAGTGGGTGTTCAGGAAAAGTCATCTGCAGCTTTTGCAAAGCCATGGGCAGGTGTTCATTTCAGTACGTAATGAAATTAGAGTGGTGTCTGAGATGATAAGTGCTATTTTTTGGCAGTTTTGTTAAAGTATCTTTGTAAAACATGATCACTTCTGCAGTAAGTCTGAAAGTGAAGGAACTACTGAAATATCTGTTCCATGGCTAAAGGGGTGAATGGACACATAGGACTATGTCAGTTTTGAAGTACAGTAAGATTCTGTGGCACAGTTTTCTGCAGTGTGTTCTTCTAAGCAGAAATGTGTACCCCAACTAGGACATGAATGTACTGTCTCATATATGACTTCCACTACCAAGGTTTGTGAATGACAGTGTGAATATGAACCTAACAGTTACTTGCCATACTCCAAATGCATTTCACTCTAATAAAACTGCTCTGAAATGTTTGAACACCTCAAAGTAAATAGGGAATGAGAAAATTTCATACTAAGCAGATTTTTAGGAAAACCCATTTGTAGCATTTGTAACACCATGTACAGGTATTCATTTCAGTAAGTGATGAATTCTAGTGGTGTCAGAGATGATGAGTGCTGTTTTCAGCAGATCTGTTGAAGTAAATTTTTACAGCATGATCACTCCAGTGGCAAGTTTGATAGAGAAAAAGCTAATGAAATCACTGTTCCAGGGGCAAAAGAGTAAATAGATGCATAGGATAATGTCAGTTTGAAGTAGAAGGTTTTGGTAGGGTGAGTTTTCTTTGCATGCTTCAGAACACTGCTGAAGTTAATTACTGTGTTGCACTTTGTGCACTGTTATTTCTCTTCATGTCACTGAAACTGCAGTTGCACAGAAGTGAATGGGTCAGTCGTCTGTGTAGGTAATACTGGGAAGAACATGAGGAGAGAAACAACCATTAGTGGTGCAGTTTGTTAAGGTGAGCACTGTCTGTTAGTTTGTGGGGGTTTTTTTTGTTTGTTTTTTGGGTTTTTTTTTTTTTGCTTTTTTTTTAGATTGTGTGGTGACTTTTTTTACTTCTAGAGTGGTGAGAAGCATAGAAATGAACGTCTGTTTAGAAGTCAGATATGGTTAAGGGTTAGCTTAGCAAATAGGGTTAGGGTTAGCATTATGGTTAGGGTTAGGTTTATGTTTAGGGCCAGGGCTAAGGTTAAGGTTATATTTAGGTTTAGAGTTAGGGCTAGGGCTAGTGTTAAGTTTAGGGTTAGGGTTAGGGCTAAGGC
Source organism: Anoura caudifer (assembly GCA_004027475.1). Lineage (NCBI taxonomy): Eukaryota > Metazoa > Chordata > Mammalia > Chiroptera > Phyllostomidae > Anoura > Anoura caudifer. The sequence continues at coordinate 28,779 of PVKU01006330.1, forward strand.
TAGGTTTAGGGTTAGGGTTAGGGTTAGATTTAGGGCTAAGGTTAGGGCTAGGTTTAGGGGTAGGTATAGGGCTAGGGTTAAGGTTAGAGTTAGGTTTAGCATTAGGGTTAGGGTTAGTGTCAGTGTTAGTGTTAGGGCTAGGGTTAGGGTAAGGGTTGCAGCTATGGCTCAAGTTAGGGTTATGTTTATATTTAGGGCTATAGTTAAGTCTAGTGCTCAGGGTTAGGATTAAGCTTAGGCTAGTGTTATAACTAGAGTTAGGTTTTGGTTATGGTTAAGACTAGGGCAAGGGGTAGGGTTAATGCTCGGGAAATATACAATTTCAAGGAGAGAAGCACATTGTAGGCTAGAAACCATAAAGTAATATCTTAAATTACTTCAATTCTGGAAGTTGCTTAAATTTACAGGGAAAATAAATGTAGGAGAAGTTACTGATCATTGTCAACCTACTTCTCCTTTTCAGAAAGCCATAGTGCAGTGTTTGAACACACCTAAGTTTAATGAATAGCAAGTGAGATTTGGAAGTGCTTATCAGCAGAGACTGATTCATAAAATAATAACACAATTCATAAATAAAAACATCTCCTCATTATGTAATATGCAATGTTGCCTTTACACAAGATAAAACATGTTGTTTTGGAACGCTTTTGATGGTGTCGAAAAGAAGGTTTGATAAAACAAGGGCTATGTTTCTGTAAAGCCATTTATATAAGCTTTGTTCAGTGGACTGCTGTAGGACTGAGCATGGATTGGAAGATAAAATTCTGGTTACTTATATACATGAGAACGTTAATAGACAGACAAGTGGGTTGGCAGGGTGAGTTTTCTTTGTAAGGTTTCGAACATGGCTAAAATTAATACTGTCTTGCACTTGATGTACTGTGTTTGCCTTCATGTCATCAGAACTGCAGTTACACAGAAGTGTATGGTTCAGCCAGCTGTGTAGGTAACACTGGGAAGGTCATGAGGACAGAACAACCATTTGGGAAATAATGTTTGTTAATGTGTACTCTAATGTTTTTCTAGATTGTGTGGTAACTTTGTTACTTGTAGAGCTGTGAGAAGCACACAAATAAAGGTCCTTGTAGATGTCACATGTGATTAGTGTAATCATCACTAAGTCACATAGGGTTAGGGATAGTGTTAGGTTTAGGGCTAGGACTAGGGCTAGAGATACTGTTAGGTTGAGGTTTAGGGCTAGGGCTAAGTTTGAGTTTAGGGTTAAGTGTACTGCTAGGGTTACGGCTTATTTTAGGGATAATGTTAGGATTATGGTTAGGGCTAGTTTTAGGGTTAGGATGAGCCCTGGGGCTAGAGTAAGGGTTTGAGTTAGGGTTAAGTTTCGGGCTAGAGCTAAGGTTAGGTTTAGACCTAGGGTTAGGTTTAGGGTTCAGTTCAGTGTTAAGGTTAGGGATGGGGCTAGGGTTTGGGTTTGGAATAAGGTTGGGGATAGCACTAGGTTTAGGGCTAGGGCTAGGGCTAAGGATACTTTTAGGCTTAAGGTTAGGGCTAGGGCGAAGGTTAGGATTAGGGTTAGTGTTTGGGTTAGGTTTAGGGTTATAGTTAGGACTAGGGTGGGCTTAGGGTTAGGGCTGGGCTAAGGCTGGGGCTAGGGCAATGTACAGTATCAAGGAGGGAAACATATTGTAGCAAAAACCATGAAAGTAGTTTCCCGTATTACTTGAATTCTGGGAATTTGTTAAGTTTATGAGGACAAATGTATGTAGGATAATCTACTGCTCACTCTATAACCTGCCTTTCCTTCTCAGAAAGCAACAGTGCAGTGTTTGAACATGCTTAACTTTAATGCATACCAGGTGAGTTTTAGGAGTTCTTATCAGCAGAGACTAGAATTTGCAAATACAAACTCTCCTCTTTATGTAATATGTAATGTTGTCTTTAGACAATATAAAACATGTTGTCCTTGAACACATTTGATGGTGTCAAGAGGAAAGTTTGATATAACAAGTGCTATGTTTGTGTAAAGCCATTTATATAAGCTTTGCTCAATGAAACAGTATAGTACTGAGCATGGATTGGGAGATAAAATTGTGGTTACTTCTACGCCTGAGAGTGTTATTAGACAAAGGGGATTGCATATTGAGTTTCCTTTGTAAAGGTTAGAACATGGCTAAATTTAACTACTGCATTGCACTTGGTGTACTGTTTTTTTTTTTTTTTTTTTTTTTTCTCTTCATGTCATCAGAACTGCAGTTACATGACGCAGACCCTGGCTTGTGGGGTCCATGGCATTGTAGCTGAGACAAGATAAATTCACATGGACTACCGAGTCCTGTGGAGGAAAAAGGATGGGTGGCTTCTCTCTCAAGAGGAGAAAAAGCCTCGGAGTGCCTCGGCCACTCTCTCAAGGGAAGAGCACTCTGACCCTTGCCTTGACAAGCTTTTATTGCTTTTCCGGGCTCATTACATGATGGTCCTCATTTATTATGCCAGATTCACTTCAGGTGGTTACCTTTTACAGAAAACAAAGGAGAGGATGATGCTAATCACACCACAAAAGAAGGAAATTTGCAAATGCAAAGGGAAAAGTGGTTGAACTGGTTACACTGGTCCTTGGAAGGTTTAGCATGGATTTTAGGAAGTTACTTTAAAGATATGCAGTAAATGTTTGCTGCCTCAAAGCAGGGTGAGGGAGTTTTAGCAGAGGCAAGTCTCATAGCAGTCTAGGTACAGGGCAGGCCTGATTCCCCATGGGAGAGCCTATCCACGGGCATGGGTCCTGTGCATCTCCGAGTGGGAGCTGGGCCCACGCCATGCAGAATTGTCTCCTATATTTACCCGCTTGTTTTTAGTTAGGACCGCTATAGATCCCATGAAGCTTGCTGTTTCCTGGTCTCTCACAGGACCCTGGGAAAATGATTTGCAAATACAGCAAAGTACACAGAGCATTATTATAATCAGTAAGCAACCAGTGATTCCAAAGACCCGCATTCTCACATTAGGCCCATCAATCATTGTCAGGCGGTAATGGTCAAATACATAACATTCAAAGAACTCTCAGGGCCCATTCTGAGTCAGGGTCAAATAGCTAAAGGGCCACAAAACTTTGGGGAAACAAATTCATTTCAGGCTTGGACCCTTATCATTTAAATTGAGGGTATTTGCAAAGCAGGTTCCACAGGATTTTATGCATTTTTTCGTAGGCCCGATTGCCCCAGGGAACCTGCCATTTCCAGCACAGGGCCACACCTACCTCTGGCATTGTTTCAGGCTTAGGTGGAGCAGGGGAAGTGATGTAGCCAAGAGATTAGGAGACTTCTTGCAGACAGAATGAGGACTCAGGCTATGTCAAAGCTGAGAGGCAAGGGTCCATCACCCTCTTTTTCTATAGCCCCCAAGTCCTTCCCTGAGGGCCTCCTTGTGATTGTGCCTGTCTTAGGTCACCTCTCCTCTGAGGAATCTTACCCATCATTGGCTAACTGATCATGCACTGGGGGCAGGCAGGGTGAAGTAAAGTGGGCAGAGGCAGTGCTCCTGCCAGAGAGATAAGCTTTATCTCCTCAGTGGCTTAGGGGCCCAAGGTCTCTCATTCAGCCTTAGCCATGGGGGTATTACAGCTTGGGAAACCAGTCAGGGCCGTTCCCAACATCTAATCTCCCCCTTTTTTGTTTGTGAATTTAACTGTAGCTGTTAAGCCTGTGAAACCTACTATTTGCTGTTCCCGAATGCAATCTTAAGAAAACAACCTCTATATATATGGTAAAGCACAAATAAGGATTAAGACAAGGAGGCATCCAAAGGCTGCCATGACCCAAACTCACAAATTCAGTCCATTGAACCAGTTTTTAGGGTTCAGCCATTGTAGATTATTGTGGAGGGTCTGGAATACTTTTTGTTAGGTAAGGTCTTTGCTCGAGCATCAAGAGCTTTGATGTTCCTCCATGTGGTGGTGACACACCTAAAGAGAACATTATGGGGCACTGGGGGGTTGTTGCCCTCTGCAGGAGGCACTTGAGCCTTGGCCCCTGTCACTGGGGGAGGCCCCATCCTCCTCCGTTGGTGGACCCAGGCTGGCGAGTGACGGTGTGGGTGTCTGCTTTCCTTCTGGTTGTTCAGGGTCAGCTGGGCCATCTGGGCTGCTAGTTGATTGGTTCTCACCTCTAGGTAATGGAGCTTGGTGTCTATCCCACTCATGATAAGGCTTCACTCTTTTGGCTGGCAGCCAGGCAGAACGTATAGGGATGGAAACACATGCATACTCTCTTCCCCATGTTAAGAGATCTACAGGGCCCTGCCAAGAGGATCCATCTCCCAGTGGATTTCTATATATAACCTGAGGATAAGATGACTTTGACTCTTTCTTCTGAAAATGTTTCTCAGTTGCAGTATGAAGGGATTCATCACAATTTAGAAAATTACATGTAAACATGGCTAACATAATCAAATTTTGGGGGAGGACTCATGGCTCCCCTTTTTTGTTTTTTTTTAAGCAGATTTTAAAAATATGATGAACCCATTCTACAATTGCCTGACCAGTTGGATTGTAAGGTATTCCTGTTTTATGTTAGATATTCCAATGCTGAAGAAAATCCTGAGTAGAATGGGCAAGGCATCCAGGGCCATTATCAGTTTTAATTTGCTGAGGCCATCCTAAATGACTAAAGGCCTCAAACCAATGGGCTTGTATATTTTTAGCAGATTCCCCTGTCAAGGCAGATGCATGTAGGGCACCAGAGTAAGTATCAATAGAAATATGAATGTGTTTGAATTTTCCAAAGGGAGCATAATGAGTGACATCTGTTTGCCAAATTATTTGAGAACTTAGTCCTTGAGGATTAACTCCTGTGGATGGGGAGGGGGGTGCCTTGCTAAGGGCTTGGCAATCAGGACATTCTTTAATAATTTGCTTAGCTTGGGAATGAGGAATATTAAGTTGTTTTCCAAGTGCCTGGCTATTTTGATGAAAAAACTGATGAGAAGCTGCTGCTTCCTGGAATGCAGTAAGGACACTAACGCATCTGCCTTATTGTTACCATCTAGCAGGGAGCCAGGCATGCCTGAATGGGATCGAATATGAGCAATGAAGAGGGGGTGTTCTCACTTGTCAAGGAGGGAATGTAGGGTCAGAAATAGGTTATATAGATTGAGGTCAATAGAAGTCTGAATTAATGCCTAATCTGGATGCAGAATAGTATAAACAGTATATCCTGAGTCACAGACTATATTCAGAGGTTCTTGGGGCCATTGCTGCAGGGCCATGATTGCAGCGAAAAGCTCAGCCCTTTGAGTAGAGGCATGTCCTAAGGATATAAAACTTCTCCGGTTTTTGCCCTCTTGCCAGGCAATAGCAGCCCATTTGGTTTTTCCGGACCCCTCAAGAAACACAGTTCTCACCCAAGTTATTGGCGTTGGGCTGACTGTTTCTGCTAGCCTAATTTAAAGGAACAGAATGTCTTGAAGCAATTTATTTGAGGGCAGTTTAATTTCTAGTCTTCCTACAAAATCAGCTATGGCACACTGAAACTTTAAAGATTGAGCTGCCAGTTGTTGAAAATAGACTTGAGCTAAGGGGACATGAATAAAGGCAGGATCATATCCAAATAACTGCTGTGTTCGCTCACGTTCTTTTATAATAAGATGGCACAACACAGTTATATAGGGGGTAATAGTGCGTTGTGGTTGATGAGACAGAAAAAAAGCCACTCTATCATAGCCAAGTGAGGTAACAACTGTCCTATAAGGTGTGTTGAAGTTCCTAAGGTTGAAAAACAGAAAAGCTGGACAGGAAACTGTGAATTAATTCTAGTTAGTTGTCGCTACTGAGTATGTTGATTTATTATATTTAATTCTTGTAGGGCCTTGGAGGACAGTTTTGTAGGAGAATTAAGATCCAGGTCTCCTTTAAGAGCATTAAATAAATGAGTTAATTGTTGGGTAGGTATTCTAGGGCTGTGTTGCAGCCAGTTGCTGGCTCCTAGGAGTTGGAGGCAACGAAGAGTCAAATCCTTGGGAAAATGCAGCAGAGAGATTTGCATCCCCCCACTGGCTGAGGAGATCACGGCCCCAGATATTAAGGGGCATAGGCAGGATATATGGTCAAATTCTCCCTATCTGTCCCTCTGGTCCATAACACTTAAGAGACCATACACTGACTTGTGGTTGAGAAACTCTTCCAACACCTGTTACAGGCGTTCTGCTGTCTGTTAGAGGCCATTCCAGAGGCCAAAACTGATTTGAGATAATGGAGAGGTCAGTTCCTGTATGTATGAGGCCATGAAAGGTCTTATCCTTTATTTTTATTTGTAAGATTGGTTTATTTAATTTAATTGATTCTGTCCAAAAAACTGATTGATCATCTGTATTACTGAAGCCGCCCTCTCCCTTCACTGTATTCTGAGTCTTTGAGATTATGTAGGGGAGTAGGAGCAGCTGGGCAATATGAGTTTGGGCAGGAATAACATGATAACTGGAAGCTTTAAGCATAATTTCAATTTCTCCTTGATAGTCTGAGTCAATGACTCCTGGCTGAACAAAAATGCCTTTGGTAGTTATACTGGATCTCCCTAAGATTAAACCGACTGTTTCCGGTGGTAGAGGTCCCCAGACACCATTGGAAGCTACAATTACTTGATCCTGTTCCTTTAAGATGAGCTCATTGGTGGTGACCGAGTCCAGCCCTGTGCTTCCGCGGGTGGCTGCATGAAGGTCGGACACTGTGCATTTCCCTGCATTCCCTGATATTGATTGCTGTTCTGAAAGCTCCAAATGGGGTCGGGGAGGCTGGAGCGGGCACCCCCTCGGAAGTTTCCCTGAACAGGTTGGCCGTTTTTGTCAAATTTAGAGCGGCATTCCTTTGCCCAATGTCTGCCCTTGCCACAGCATGGATGATCTTCTAGGGGAAGCTTTTTTTACTCTTTCCCCTTTCTGTTGTGGATGAACAGTCCTTGAGCAGGTGATCACGATTTCCACAATTGTAACATCTGGGATCTCCCTTAATTGCAGCAACTAAAAGAGAAGCCTTATGCTGCTCTGTGCTGACATCTTGGCAAGCCTTGATAAACTCACTGATGTCTTTGGTGGTAGTTCACAGGGGTCCTACAATGGTCCTGCAGTCTTTGTGAGCACTTTCTTAAGCTAGCTGCCACAAAAGAGCTTTGGCTGCCCTGTCATTATCCATTTGCCTTCCAATAGCTTCTTGGAGGTGATCAATAAGGTCAATATATGCCTCCGAAGCACCCTGATGGATATTGGTAAAGGAAGAAGTTTCCCTGGCCTGAGAATCAGGCACAGCCTTGATGGCCCTGAGAGCACTTTGACTAAAAGCATGAGGATCAAGCCTGGCTTGAGCCATAGTGGTGGCAAAATCACCAGACCCAAGCAGCATAGGGAGGGTGACAGGATTATTCATTTTTGCATTCTCGGCCGCTTGGTGGCCGGCTCGCTGAGAGTACTCTGAGTGCCAGACTGTGAACTGAGCTGGGGTTAAGACTGTCCTGGCCAGAGCAATCCAGTCACAAGGGGCCATTCTATAGCTGTCAGTGATGGCTTGGAATAGCCCATTAGTATAAGGAGACTGAAGCCCATTTTCTCTAATGTTGTTTTTTGGATCCTTGTAAAGGGGAAAAGGAAGGGGTTCGTGGACATTTCTTTGACCCCTGACTACAATGGGGAAGGCTGAAAGGGCATCTAAATCCCCAGCCTCTGCTGCCATCCAAAGGCACCATCACATGACCCTAACAGGATATCTGTCTAAATTTTCTGGCTCTCTTGGTGGTGAGTCATCCTGTGAGGAGGAATTCTCCCAGGGTTGAAGGAAGGAGCAACGGCTATGAAGCAGGTCCTCCAGTGGTGTTGTAGGCAGAACTTTCATAGCTGGTTCTTCCACTACATCACATACAACTTCCTCCTCTGAACTAGACTCTTTATCCTCCTTTTTGACTAGTTCTGGTCTCCTAGCCCATATGGGCAAGAGAGCAGTCCTGACTAGCCCCCAAGTTACTAAGTTTTGAGTTCCGATAGAAACACCAACATTCTGTAAAGTTCTTAACCTATTGCCTGCATCTTCCCAAATCTTTATATCTAAGGTTCCCTCGTCAGGAAAAGCAGGGTAGTATTCCTTTATAGTTTGTAAAAGCTGAATGAGATGCTGTTCCTTCACCTTGCAACCCACTCCCTGGAGGAGCTGCTGTAACACAATGCAGGTAGACTTCCTTCTCTTTAGATGAATCAGAGCCCATTCTTGCTATTAAAAGGCTCCGTTTTACTTTTGATTGTTGTCTTTTCAGATTCCACCACCTGCGCTGAACCCTAACCAGTTAGCTATTGAGGGATGTAGTGTGGTGGGTCTAAATGTGCTGTTGATGAAAGACAGTCAGGGAGAGGAGTACCAGACTTTCCGAGTACCTCACCCCACTTACTGGTTTCGGGTTCTACCCCAGCATTTAGGGCTGCGAGGAGGGGCTCATAGCGCTAGGTGACCAACCTTTATATGGCACTTCCTGGATGACCCAGAAGTTAAATTAAGCAGTGTTGGAGGTCCCTATAAGGCCCCTGCATGTCTTGGGAATTGATCCCAGACACCCTCACAAGGTTCTGACTCGCATGAGAATACCCAATTTCTTGGGCCAAGCGGAGGAAGTACCTTTGGTCTTCGGAGCTTGGCAAATATCAAAAGCTCTCACACAAAACCTGTGACTAACACTAAATTCTTCTGGAAAGCAATCTTCGGAGTCCAGTAGAAACCAGACCACTCATTCACTATCGGTTTTTCCTTATGCAGGCGGACAGAGGGAAAAGGCAAAACCGAAAGGACCGCAAGAGGTAGCTTAAAAGAAAAAAATTGCTGAGATACTTGTAAATTGTCCTGTAACTAGTTGATGTTTTTAAAGCTGATTAAAGGGAAAATCTTTGCTCTTTTCCCCAAGCCTAGACCTAGTTGGGGGTTGTGCTGCGGAGATGGGCTTCTGAGTGTTTTTACAGTGTGCCTCTCATTGCGTTGACCTTTGCTTGCTGCTGGCGGGAAACCTAGTGTTCTAACCCAGTCCACGTACCAGCTAATCCTGTCACAGGTGACTTCTAGCAGCAAGCGCCCTTGTGGCTTTTAACTGCTCGACCTGTGCCTGTGAGGTTGTGGCAGATACTTGGGAGAGAGAGCAAGGCTCCTAACTTACTAAAGAAGGTAGTTGCAAAGTGGTCGCAAGAGAGGGTGACCTACAAAGACAACCCCTTTCCTCTGAAATCCAGCACACCCTACGACCTAACCAAAAAGCACTTGGTGTTGTTGGCCCTTACCTGGGCTGGTGCATGTGCTCCAATCAAGTTGGTGTGTTGTCCACAATGATAGCTCATAGCCCTGGGTCCCTGTTCCTGGGTACCAGCTGACGTGGACCCCAGCTCGTGGAGTCCACGGCATTGTAGCTGAGACAAGACAAATTCACACAGACTACTGTGTCCTGTGGAGGAAGAGGGACAGGTGGCTTCTCTCGCAAGAGGAGAGAAAGCCTTGGCTCTTGCCTTGACAAGCTTTTATTGCTTTTCTGGGCTCATTACATGATGGCCCTCATTTATTATGCCAGGTTCGCTTCAGGTGGTTACCTTTTACAGAAAACAAAGGAGAGGATGATGCTAATCACACCACAAAAGAAGGATATTTGCAAATGCAAAGGGAAAAGTGGTTGAACTGGTTACACTGGTCCTTGGAAGGTTTAGCATGGATTTTAGGAAGTTACTTTAAAGATATGCAGTAAATGTTTGCTGCCTCAAAGCAGGGTGAGGGAGTTTTAGCAGAGGCAAGTCTCATAGCAGTCTAGGTACAGGGCAGGCCTGATTCCCCATGGGAGAGCCTATCCACGGGCATGGGTCCTGTGCATCTTCGAGTGGGAGCTGGGCCCACACCACACAGAATGGTGTCCTATAGTTACACACAAGCATATGGTTCAGTTGGCTGTGTAGGTAACACTGGGAAAGACATGAGGACAGAAGCAACCATTCGTATGGTATATTTGCTAAGGGGTGCTCTCATTTTCTAGATTGTGTGGTAGCGTTCTTCTAGAGTTGCAAGGAGCATAGAAATAAAGGTCTCTTTAGAAGGCACATATGGTTAGTGTAAGCATTAGGGCTAGGTTTAGGGTAATGTTAAGGGTTACATATAGGGCTATGTTTAGGGCTATGATTAGGGCTAGCGCTAGAGGTACTGTTAGGCTTAGGGTTAGGGCTAGGGCTACGTTTAGGTTTATTGATAAGTTTACTGCTAGGATTAGGGTTAGGGTCAGGGTTTGGGTTAAGTTTAAAGTTAGGATTAGCCCTAGGGCTAGTGTTAGGGTTAAGGTTAGGGTCAGGGGTAAGGTTAGGTTTAGGGTTAGGTTTAGATCTAGGGCTGGGTTTAGGATTCAGTTCAGGGTTAAGGTTAGGGTTAGGGTTTGGGCTAGGGTTATGGCTAGGTCTAAGGCTAGGGCTAATGTTACTGTTAGGCTTATGGTTAGGGTTGGGGGAGGGTTAGGGTTTACAGCTAGGGTTAGGGTTTTTAGGGCTAGGGTTAGGGTTAGGTTTAGGGTTAGGTTTGGGGTTAGGATTAGGCCTAGGGCTAGGGTTTTGGTTTGGGTTTGGGTTAAGGTTAGGGCTAGAGTTAGATTTAGGTTTATGGTTAGTATTAGGCCTAGGGTTAGTTTTAGGGTTAGGTTAGGGCTAGGACTAGGGTTAGTTTCAGGGTTATGGTTAGGGTTAGGTTTAGGACTAGGGCTATGTAGGAGGATCTACAGTTCACTCAGCCTACTCTTCCTTCTCAGAAACCAATAGTGCAGTGTTTGAACACACTTAAGTTAATGCATACCAGATGAGATTTGAGAGTGCTCATCAGCAGAGACTACAATTTGTAAATACAAACTCTCCTCATTATGTAGTGTACAAGGTTGTCTTTACTCATGATTAAGCATGTTTTTGGAAGGCATTTGATGGAGTAAAACGGAGAGTTTGATAAAACAAAAGCTTTATTTCTGTTAAGCTGTTTATTTAAACTTTGTTCAATAGAATAATATAGCACTGAGCATGGACTGGGAGATAAAATTGTGGTTACTTCCATACCTGAAAATGATGATAGGAACGCTAAAGTGTTGGCATTGTGATTTTTCTTTGTAAGCTTTAGAAAAAGGCTAAAATTACTGCATTTCACTTTGTGTACTGTTTTTTTTCTTCATGTCATCAGAACTGCAGTTACACAGAAGTGTCAGGTTCAGTCAGCTGTGTAATTAACACTAGGAAGAACATGAGGACAGAAACAACCACTTGTATGGTATGTTCATTAAGGTGTGCTCTGATTTTCTAGACTGTGCGTTACATTGTTACTTCCAGAGTTGTAAGAAGCATAGAAATAAAGGTCTCTTTAGAAGTCAGATTTGGTTACGGTTAAGGTTAGGGCTATGGTAGGGCTAGGGTTAGAAATAGGGTTAGGATTAGGGTTAGAGCCAGTGTTATGATTAGGGTTAGATTTAGGGCTAATTTTGGGGCCAGGGCTAGAGCTAGGGCTATTCTTAGGTATAGGGTTAGGGTTAGAGCTAAAGTGAGGGTTGGTGTTAGGTTTAAGTTTAAGGCTAAAGTCAGGGTTAGGTCTAGAGTTAGGGATAGGGTTAGGTCGGTGTTAGGTTTAGGGTTAAGATTAAGCCTAGGGCTAGTGTTGGGATTCAGGTTAGGGTTAACATTAGGGCTAGGGCTAGAGTTAGGGTTATGGTTATGTTTAGGGGTTGGATTAGGTCTGAGGCTTCAGTTAGGGTTCACCTTAGGGTTAAGTTTAGGGCTAGGGTTAGGACTAGGGTTAGCATTAGAGTTAGGGTTGTGGTTAGGATTAGGGTTAGGGCTAAGTTAAGGTTAGGGCTAGGGTTAGGGTTAGGGCAAGGATTAGGTTAAGATTATGGTTATGTTTAGGGTTAGGGTTAAGTCTAGGGATTAGGTTTAGCATTACATTTAGGGTTAGGGCTAGAGCTAGGGCTAGGTGTAGTGCTAGATCTCTGGCTAGAGCAACATATAATTTCAAGGAGAGAAACACATTGTAGCAAGGAAACATGAATGTAGTGTCTTTTAATACATGAAATATGGAAGTTGCTTAAGTTTATGGGGAAAGTGTACGTAACAGAATCTTCTGCTCACTCATAGCCTGCTTTTGCATCTTGGAAAGCAATAGTGCAGTGTCTGAAGAAGCTTAAGTTTAATGCTTACCAGGTGAGGTTTGAGAGCACTTATTAGCATAGACTACAATTTGTAAGTACAATCTCTGCTCATTATGTAATGCACAACATTGCCTTTGCGCAAGATAAAGTGTTTTTAAACAAATTTGATGGCATCAAAAGGAAAGTTCGATAAAGGTAGATGCTATGTTTGTGTAAATCCACTTATATAAGCTTTGTTTAATGAAACATTAAAGGATTGAGTATGGATTGGAAGATAAAATTTTAGTTGCTTCTACACCTGATAATGTTTAGTAGACAGACAAGAGAGTTGGCAGGGTGAGTGTTATTTGTTAGGTTGGGAACACGGCTAAAATTAATTACTGTATTTCACTTGGTGTACTATTAGTTCTTTTCATGTCATCAGAGCTGCAGTTACACAAAGTGTATGATTCAGTTGGCTGTGTAGGTAATACTGGGAAGGAAATAAAGAGAGACACAAGATCTTAGAGGAGCCAAGGGAGCCCAGATTTCAGATTGCAATGTATGTACAACTTGGGCATCTCCCTGGCTTTCCCAAAAATGTCTCTCCCTGGCCCACTGCCCCAATAATGTTAATTGCTATTTTCTCCATCACCAAATGCTTGACAAAATATAATTCAGTCCTCATATATTTGTGGAAATGCTAAACAAAACACTATGTTGTTCAACTTCATAGCAAGCCATATGTTTTATGATTTTGCTTTTGTATTTATTGAACTATGTGCCCAGATAACAGTCAGCTTCAGTGTAAGTCCAGACATTCCCCAAGATGTACACATAACCACATTTAATAGAAAGGTTTATACAGGGAAATGTGGAGTAAATATAAGGCTATTCTACAGGGTTCTGGACCACTTTTTAACTCACAGACTTGGAGCCCCTAGGTCAGGAGCTGTTGCATCACTTGTTTCATGATGTATCATAAAGAGACCATTGGCCAGAGTGATGAAATCTTTCAACGTCATTAGAAAGTGTGATTTAATTTAGTTGGCCTGTCAGCAGTTCTGTTGGGGGCGTCTAAAGTGTGTCCTTACTGATACTACTTTGCTCAGGCTACCAAAATATTGCATCATGCGAGTTGGTGTAAAAGATAGATATTTAATTTTTTTTCAATTCTGGATGTTACAAGTTTGACATCAGGGTATGGGCAGGATTGAAACCATCCCAACGATCTCACTAAATTTAATTTCTGAAAAATTGTCAACCCAAATACAAGAACACTCAGAGCTAACGGTCCATTAGACTTTAACTGTGAATGTGTGGAACAAAATTTAGCTTTTAGAATATGCCAATTTTTGGTTGAAGAGTATCACAAAGGAATGAAGCTATCAGTACAAGGAGGTGAATATGTAATGTTTTCTTATTTTTACATCAACAGCAGATTCTAATCTGAAAAGACTGTAGCAGTGACATTGCCACCATCACTCTCCTATCATGGCTGCTTCAGTGCACTCAGCCTGACTTGGAATTTATTGTTCTCTTAATTTTAAACCTACCTGGTGTCAGGTTGTTCATGCTCTCTCAATGCTCCTTTATAGGCACTTTGTTTCATTGATATTTTGAATAAATTGTCAGTTGTTTATGGGTCACATAAATTTGCCTATTCCTAAGTCATTTGCTTAAATCCATTCCCTGTAATGGGCTGTCTCCCTAAGTAAAATGTAAAAGAAATTACACCTTTGCTAAATTTAAAATGTTCATAATGAAAGTATGAAAACTTGATTTAATGTAAAAAAAAAAAAAGGGCAATCAATGCCCTTATTTTAAGTTTTAGAAGTTATATAGTGTGTCTTTGTACAGTTTTAAAAGTTTGTATAGTGTGTTTTTTAAATTGGAAAGAGATGACATTTTACGGATAATTTCCATCCATGTCAGAGGCAGATAAAGCCACAGTAGCTTAGAGGGAATGTGGAGAAGCTTGTTTTAGAGGGGTGTCAGTTCTTACCTGAGGGAGTTTGAACAGTCATTCAAATCCATAAGCTTCTGTATTCTTCTCCCATTAATCAGGTTCTATATTGCAGACTCACTGGGATAATGCTCTTAAGACAGACTATTCATGCAGGAAGGTTTGTTGTTCCTCACCTAAAAAAAAAAAAATACCCTAAAGGGAATACTTCTATATATTTTTTCAAATTAGTAAACGCAAATTGTGCATTTACAGCTGAGACTATTTTTTATGTTAAAAGCTTTTGTTCTTCCTCCTGTGTCCCTAAAGAACTGAGAGATCCTGGGTGATGTTAACACCTTGACCAAGACATGATCTGCTTGGGGAGGAAAGGTGGCCAATCTCTCAGAGGAGAAGGTCCTTGAACCTCTTTCTCAATGGGCTTTTATTGAGTTTAGTTTGCATAGGAATACAGGGCATATACGTAAAGCTCATCAATCATTGCCAGGCAGTAATGATCAGGGAATAGACAACATTCAAAGAACTATAAGGGCTTATTCTGAGTCAGGGTCAGATAGATAGAGTGACACCAAAGGGCCATAAAACTTTGGGAAACAAACCTGTTTTATGCTTGGACCCTGAACACTTAAATTAAGGGCATTATTAGCAAAGCAGGTTTCACAGGATTTTATGCATTCTTTCTTAGGCCTGATCACCCCCAGGAACCACCCATTCCAGCACAGGACTGCACCCACCTCCCGCATTGTTTTAGGCTTATGTCAGGCAGGGGAAGTAAGGCAGCCAAAGAGATTAGGAGACTTCTTACAGATAGAATGAGGACTCCGGCTATAACAAAGCTGAGGGTGAAGGTCCATCACCCCATTTTTTATAGTCCCCTAAGTCCTTCGCTGGTGGTTCCTTCATGACTGTGCCTGTCTTAGGTTCTCCCTCCTTTGAGGAATCTTACCTGTCATTGGCTAACCAGTCATCTGCCTGGGCCAAGCAGGGGGATATGTGACAGGGGATAGGTTTTTGTCTCCTTAGCAGCTTATGGTCCCAAGGTCTTTTTACTCAGTCTTAGCCATGAGAGGTTACAGCTTCTGCAACCAGGCAGGGCAGTTCCCAACAATGATGGATCACAGGAACATTTAAAAATGTGATTAATCTTTGACTTCAGAAAAAGGGCCTCATGTTTCTACAGAGCATGTGTGGGGAAAGAAAAGCCTTGCGTTGTCAATGAGGTTGTCCTAGCAGAACTCTGGATTCTGTCCAAGCCTATGTTATGGTGTGGACTGTTTTTATCCTTTTCACCACAGCTGATGGCTTTGTTCTTGTGCCCTTCACCCTCAACTTCTTCATTACTGGCCTGTGCCAACCTGTTTGTGAGGCCATGTTCTTTGAAGTTCAGCTCCACAAAGACAGTTGTACAAAACATTATGAGATCCCTGAGGAGAATGCTCCTATTTTTCCCATATTCTCTGTACTAATGGAAGTTTGTTGCTACAGTTATAAAAGATATTGAGGGATAACATGGCCAAAAATTTCACATTAGAATCCCGAAACTGCCACAGGGCACAGAACTTGCATTTTCCCCTTTTATTCTCTAATAATGTGATTTTTTTTTTTTTTAAGAGCACTTGTCATGGAGGGTTGTTTTGGGAGTTAAATGTGATATAAAATGGTTAAATAACACTAGTTTTATTTTAAAGTACTGTTTTAAAAATATTACTAAGATAATAATGGCCTTAACTGCCACATTAGATGACTTTGAGTTAATAGAAATGAATGAAGCATTTCATCCAAAAGCTCCAATTTACTCACTTATTTCTCTTGTACTTGAAACATATTCTAAAATAGATAGTGTGCTTGGCTACAAGCAAACCTCATTAAATTAATATAATTTAAAATTATATCAAGTGTATTTTCTAACCAAAATTGTAGGAAATTTTAGAATCCACTATATTAAAAAAGGAAAATTCAAATATCATTGCTATTATCACAAACTGTGTGTTCTGGGAAACCTCAATATTGTAAACAAAATAAGTGAAGGAGCACAACTTAAAAAGAATTCAAGCTTTTTTCCCCCACTCATGTACTGAAGGGCCCTAAGTCAGACTATAAATGTTGGCTACTGTAAATCTCATTGTAATAAATAAGCATTTTACCAAACAGCACTTTGGGTTCTGCTGCTCACTGCTGCCCTCCAGTGGCAAACATTCCAGAGGCAAAGGTTTGATGTTAAAGGAAAGGAGTCTTTATTCGAAAGCAGATACTGAAGCCTATCAAGTCACAGCTTTAATCACTTAAGCCCATCAATTAAGACCAAACTCTAACACCTGAGTTGTCCTATCTTTCCCCTCTAGTTTCTATAGTTATGTTGTTCTATAGGGTTAATTTACAAACTAAAAACAACATACTATACAAGAACTACTCAATTCTGAAAGAATAACTGGCTTCTGCCTCAGAGCCTGTTGTTCCCTGGAGAACACTGAAAAAATAAACCTGTCACCCTGTGCCAGGATAGCCTGACCCTTGGCTTTGCCTAGAGTTCCTACCATAGAAAATGTCATACATTGGGAAATGCAGGCAACTTCAGCCCAAACATCCAGGCATCCTCAAGGAAGAACAACCTGAGAGCAAGCCTGAGAGTGTGCCTGAGCATGTGAGCCTGAGAGTACGAGTCTGACAGTGCGAACCCGAGGGAGCCAGCTCTGGAGCCAGAGAGCTCCAAACAGCATGAGAACATGCCAGCCAAAGAGAGCCAGCCCTCTTTTTTATTTCCATTGGCTCTGGAGGCTTTCAGCTTCTCAGACAATCCTGACCTAGACTGCCCACCGTTGTCTCAGCAAACTCCTCTTACAGCCTGTTCCTGCTTCCCCAATGATCTGAGTTATCTTAATCAGATGTATCTGTATCAGGGGCAAACATATATTTTCAAATTAGTGTTTCAAGTTTCTTCATGTACAATTCCAAACATGGAAATGGGGGGTGTCTTGCAGCATTTCAGAGCCAGGCAGGCCGCTTGAGATTCCGGCAGACAGAAGGAAAGTCACAGAGCCACTGGGATGCTTGACATGCCTTTATTCAAAGGTAGGAGGTTCCCTCATGCTGCAAGCTGGGTGTGTAGCAAGAAGCCCCTATTCCCTTATATACTAAAAAGAAACAAACCCAGCAAAGAGCCAAAACAGGCTGTATAACATAGTGAGATTCTGCACATGTGAGCCCTCTTAAGGCTATGGGAATACTTAGCAAGCCCAGTCTCAAGGCTATGAGAACACTATTTATCTTAGTTCTCCAGACATCTGGGTCAGGAAGCCAGATTGCCTCCTTTGACCCTACCCAGGGTCATTAGGCAATTTCATTTTTAATTTTTGAAGCAACTACCTAGGGTTTTCTGTGGTTGCTGCAGAAATTCACATTCTCAAAAACAGTGCATGAGACTCTGGCTGGTGAGGTTAAGTGGATTGAGCACTAGCCTTCTAACCAAAGCGTTGCCAGTTTGATTCCTAGTCAGGGAACATACCTGGACTGCTGACTGGGACCCTGGTGGGGGCACGTGAGAGGCAGCCACACATTGATGTTTCTCTCTCTCTCTCTCTCTCTTTCTCCCTTCCCCCCTCTCTGAAAACAAGTAAATAAAAAACTAAAAAAAAAAAAAGTGCGTGAATACATTTACACAATTCAAAGCTCCTCGACCATGAAAAAGAAGAAAAGATATATTTCATAACAGCATCAATGGAAGTAGGGTGTTATGCTAAGTGAAATAAGCCAGTCAGAGAAAGAAAAATACTACATGGATTCATTTATATGTATAATATAATGAACAAAATAAACAAATAAACAAAATTAAAAAAGCATCATAGAAACTAAATTAGAGACTGACAGATGTCAGAAGAGATGGGTTTGAAAGCTCTTCATAAACAATGAAAAAATAGAAAGATGAAAACCTCATAGACAAAGACAAATGTATGATGATCAAACAAGGGAGGGGGTAGGATATGAAAAAATAATTATTGATAGAGAAAGAATTGACTTTGAATAATGAAAATACAATATGTAGACCAATAGTGTCTAATAAAATTGTACACTTGAAACATTTATTGATTTATTATGCAATAGCACCCCTATAAATTTAATACAAAATAAATAAATAAAAACTCCTCCATATGTGTTTTTGGTCCTTGTTCTGCAATTCAAAAAGGAAAACGTAACATAAAATAGCTATCTCCCCAAATACTTTGTCTTTAAAATAAAAACCTGGGAGAAAGAATGGGAAGAAAAGGGGGAAGTTTTTCAGGAACATGTATAAAGGACACATGGACAAAACCAAAAGAAGGTAGGATCAAGCGTGGGAAGTGGGGATGGCTGGGGTGGGGGAGGGTGGTGGGGGTGGAAATGGAGACAACTGTACTTGAACAACAATTTTAAAAAATTTAAAAAACCCGGGAACTCTTGAAAATAAGGGTCATCATCAGTGAATTGAAGGCAGAAATCTCCAATTCCTACAATTCTGCCACCTTTGAGAAGAGGAGGCATTTCTCTTGTATTCCACACTGGGCTTCTCAGGCTAATCACTTCAGAGCAGCCACAGCTGCCCCGAAGTGAGAGCAGCACCCATCCTCTCAGAAACCCAGGTATTGTGGACTCATGGAGGTCTTCTAGTCCCCTGGGTATTTATTTTCTCTTTTGTAAAATAGAAACAAGCATTTCTATTTCTCAGGCGTGTGTTGAGAATGTTTGCTTATCTGTCACTTGGATATAAAAGTCTGTATTATAGTGGCACACTGTCCTCTGTTTGGGGGTATGCTTATCAGCAAACTAGGACTCATCCTTGGTCCAGTATACACACTTTTCAGAACCCACCACTCCACACTGTCCCTTTGGTTAACCTCATTACCTCATTTTTTGGCCACATTTTGTGTTTGTGGTGGGAACACAATGCCTCCAGGTTGCAAACTGTATATTTTTAATTGTGATATATATTGTGATTTATGTTTAATTATTATGAAGCTAGTTTATTCTTATATTGAGACACTGTCTCTGAAGGTCACTCATTTGGATCCAAAACCTAAACAGTGCTTTATCTGGAAGGTGAACTACTGTCATTTCTATTTGTGTTCTCCATATTTAAGAAGTAAGGGCAACATCGACAGGATCAAGACCTCTTCCTCTTTCAGCCTCAAATATAGAGGGAAAATTTTAATCTATACGTTTTTTATCTGTACTCCTTAACTGAATGTGATACATATCATACATACTTATCATACATACACCATGTATGATATGCTTGTAGTCAAATTAAATAAGCACACAGAGTGGAAAGTTCATTTTAACAAATTTCTGAATTAGAAACAGAATCTGTGCCACAGAAGTTAAATTTTTTTGTATTTAGGTAACAGCCATCAGCAGACAGGGAAAGTGTTTAGATAACTGCCTGTATATTGAATTAAAATATTCAAGATAGAAAAGAGAAAGTATCTTTAATTATGTGCCATAGAATAAATAAAGTGATTGCCATTAAAACAACAGTTATGAGGGAAGAACTGGGCAAGAAACATAATGGGGAGTGTGACCGGCTATCATTCTAATTAAACGATGTTGAATCCACTTGCAGCCCGTTCATCACAGTTGCTCTGGTTTGCTACCAGTTGCAAAAGACCATGTAAAAGCTATATAGAATAATCTCTAGATAATACTTTTGATATATTTCCCTCTGTCTGGCAGCATAGGGAAAAGCATATAGAGCTGGGTTCTTATTTTTTCAGATATTCGTGTCTTTCTGTCTTTATTTCACATATGTGTCAATAGAAAGGAAGTGCCCAGGATGAAGAGCGTAGCAGAAAGGGTAACCTAAAAGTTTTTGGCACAAGTTTCTGATCCTAACATCACTTCTGTTAAACAAAAAGAAACCAAATGTAATGAAGGTTCTCAGCAACTTTCATCATTTTTCTTCCTTTTGTTATTCCCATAGGGTACGCTCATTTCTTAGTAGCAACACGTCCTCTATTCTTCTTTATTTTTTTTCTTGCTTTTGGGGTTCTTTAGGAAATGACATGGTCAAGCATCCTGTCCCGGATGCACACGCTGTGGAGCGTGAAATGATAAAGCATTTGAACTACTTGTCAAATGGAGCGGTGTTTGAAGAAGCTTCTAATTTACAGTTTCTTTTGTCACTCAGGATAAATAAAAAGCACATCCTTGCACAGAACCAGCACTCTGGCACCACAGTTCTGGCTTTGCAAGACACTGTGCTCTGCAGGCAATGGTGCTACAAGGGTCTATGTGTTGTCAATGTGGAGATTGGGTAACAGGCAATTCTGCTGCCTCCCCACACTGGGACATTATGCAGAAACTGTGATGATCCTAGAAAAATTATTCTGATCCACCTTGCTACAGGATGAGAGAAAAGCATTTCTAAAAAAAATACATAAAGGTAAGTGAGACTTTACACATACTATCCATCAATATGAAAAACTGTTAGGTTCTAGTGGACATGCTGTGAAGTTATCAAAATCTGAGATTTAAAATGAGAAAGGCATCGTTATTTCCACCTAAATACAGTTGAGTTTGTGTGATGGGGAAGGGGGTGCAAGTCCATAGTGACTGTAAATCTTTAGGATCCTGTAATATACATCTTGTGTTAAAGCAAGACCAAAGCTGATAGGCATAGCCATCACAAGATAATTTTTTCAGCAAAATTTTTTTCATCCCCATGTACTGTGTTTCACCTTATTTTATTAATAATTGTTGCCAAGCCCTAAGCCCCACAGGTTTGCTGATAGCAGTATAAGCACCAAACAATAGATGCCCTAAGTTCTGAGTAACAAAACAAAATGGATTTCTCATGACAAACTTGAGTTCCTCATGCTGTTAACAATGATTGTGTTGCTAGGAAATTTCCAGGACTGTAGACAAAGCAAGGAAACAAGAACAGCTTAGAAAACTGCTTTTGTTGTTGGCTTTTGGGGCAATGCTCTTAATACAAACTATTAATACACTAAAAATGTCCTTGAGGATGATAATTGGATAATTCCCACCACCCACTAAACTCAAATTATACATGTAAAGCTCAATCTTTTTTAATCTTGTGACCATCTGCCCCTCCACACATGTTCTGAAGGCCTGTCAGTTTTGGGGTGATCTCAAGATGCTAATTCTTTGGTGGTTCACGATGATGTTGCTTACAATAGCTCCCTTCCCGGTTTACTGAGTGTGAAAATGTCTCACCTCCAGGGACCACCAGAAGTGTCCCATATTGTCTACGGTACTGAGGTTCCATGTGGAAATATTGTTTACGTGACTAGCTACCTAATCACCTATATGGCATTCAACACCATTCAACATATCCTAGGGCAGTGTTTTGCTAGGTGAACACTGGCTGCCTTTTCAACAAAAACTGACTTTATCCACCTCCATATTGTGTGTTGGGAATATCCCCTCATCACTATGGGCTTTAATTTGCTTATAGGAAAAGAAGATGTTAGCTGTTAGTATAGGAAAAGAAGATGTTAGTATAACACCAGCCATGACAGGTTACTTCTCTGGTACCTAGTTCTCCAGAATAATGGGACCTGCTGTCACTGTGCGGGTTCATGAATTTCTATTCACACTTGAAAAGCCATCTGTCTTTTCTTCACAGGCCTGTTGCCATTCTGAGCCTGGAAATATACGTTGAAAGCAACCTGTCCTGTATTATGAGATGTCATCCATGGGGTCCTGTTTCTTGTGCTATATGTGTGGCCACATTAGGGATCTCTGAAAATGGCAATGAAGCTCTAGGCCAACTCAAGTATTTGGGATAAGTTTGGGTTAATTCCTCTTACAAGAATGCATATGCTACACCTGCTACCTCCAGGCATGTTGTGACTTATTTAGCATAACTCAATGAAACAAGTGGACACAATCCTGCACTTTAGTTTTAGTCAAAGTGTCAGACAGTCACCTTAAACATCAGTTGAAGTCTCCTTTTTATATGTCACAGATGGTATCCTCATAGCCTTCTGTGTCTGAAAGCATTTCCAAATGCTGACCTGAAAGATGGGTCACAAGATCGTGTACAAAATTAATTGATTTTGTATCCATAATAAACTTCATATGTCTACAGAAGATGGCTTTGGAAAGAGCATATAAGTGTGTATGAGCAGGGCCTGGCATAACCCTGCACTCGGTCTGAGAGGTGTGACCTCTTCTTTTCTCTCCCAGTGAAGCAGATGGCCTAGCCCTGCTGCCCTTCACTCTCACATTTACTATCATTGAACTGTGCCACACAGAGAACTGGTGGCCAGAATTTATGAACTGAGCTCCACACAGTTAATTGTACAAAGATTGATGAGAGCACCCTGATGACATTACTCCATTTCCTATTATCAGGGTATTGTTTTTACTCTCTCTGAGCTTACTTTTATACCATTGGAAGATATGAAGCAGTGGTGAGGCAGAGGATTTCACATTCAAACTTTAACCTGCTACTGATAAGGGATGAGAACTCAAAGTAGAGAACTTGTTGATTGTATTCTCATTTCTAAGAATATGATTAAAGAACACTTACCTCAAAAGGTCATGTTGTTACATTTAATTGAATGTTAAATACATTTAATTAAATGTATTGCTGTGGCAAAGCCAGAAATAAGACTCAGTGTTAGAAAACTGTAAAAATCTCCAATGTGCTTCCATGGGGCATTGTATCTGAAGGTCTCAATGAGTCAGGTCAGGCTTCAGCCAGAATAGGTATGTTGCAACACTGGTATTCTTTAACACTGTTGATCTCAGGTGTTGAGATTTTGAAATAATGAGGTGTGTGAAGAAACATTATGAGAACAGGCAGGTCTGGGATAAGATAGGTGGGGCTGACATCAGTTGGAGTACAGAAATCCAAATTTTTCATATTTTCTCCTGTTGAGGTAGTCCTGCATAACTGTAAATCTTCTTCTTATAAATGCTTTTCTGTGCCTCAGATTTAGTTAAATTGTTTCTCTATTTTCATGTGTACCAATGTAGATTCTGTGTTTTTTTTTTAGAATATTTGATTTTTGGTTGTTTACAAACATGTTGGTTAATCTTCAATTACTTGTTTTGTTTCTGTCTTATTTTCTTGATAACTGATTTCAAATTTCTCACAATTGGGGTCAGATAATATGGTAGGCATAACTTCATATTTTAAAAATTTATTGGGACTTGGTTTGTGGCCCAGTATTAGATTTGCTTTGAAAATATTTCATGTACACAAAAATACACATAAAATGCAGTTGTTGCTTTAAATGCTCTATAATTGTCTTCAATATATATCTGGTCCAATGTTGCAGGTAAGGTCATTAGTATCATTTTAAATATTTTTTATCTTCAACTGAAAATATGTTTTTAATTGATTTTAGAGAGAAACGAAGGGAAACAGAGGAAGGGGGAGAGAGACAGTGAGAGAGAGGAGAGAAATGGAGAATTGAAGAGAAATATCGATAGGACAGAGAAACACTAATCAGTTGTCTTTCCTGTGCACCTTGAGTGGAGATGAAACCTGCAACATAGGTATGCGCCCTGACCAAAAGTTAAACTCACAGTCTTTTGGTGCAATGGACAACACTTAAACTAACTGAGCCACTTGGCCAAAGGGAGTTCTTAAATGGCTGACAATACAGTATTTTAAGTGTTCCAGCCCAACAATGGAGGTGTAGTTAGAAACCTTCTGCTTCCTCACACAACCAAAAGGAGGATAACAACCAATCTAAAATCAATTAACAACCAGAAGTGCCAGAAAAATCAAACTGCATGGAGCTCCAAAAAACAAGGAATTAAAGAAACAGTCAGACAGAAAACTCAGACTGGTAAGAACCTGTGGTGAGGCAACAGACCATGAGGGCAGGGCCAGCTGAGAGAAACAGTGGCAAGGTGGAGGACCATGTGGTGGGGCTGGATGAACAAGAAACTGAGACTCAAAACTGACTGTGGACTATGGCACTTGCCACAGTAGGAGAAACTCCCAGTCTCACACAAGAATCTGTTGGAAAGTGGGCTATAGCCTAGCAGGCAAGCTGCATTGTTCTCTCTCTGGCCCCTTCCCTACAGGCAGCACAGCAAAGAGGGTTACCCTAACCTGGTGAAAACCTACAGCCGTGCCCCCTTACAATGTAACAGGTATATTAAGACATACCTTAACAGGTATGTCGAGACAAAGAAATATGGAGCAAATGAAAGAATAGAGCAAATCTTCAAAAAGAGAGATAAGCAATGAGATAGACAACCTATCTGATGGAGAATTTAAAGCCATGGTAGTCATAATGCTCACAGATCTGATTGAGCTTGGTTGAAAAATGAAAGAACAAATGAGAGATACCCAAAATGAAATAAAGCAAAATATTTAGGGAACCAATAGTGACAGGAAGGAAACCAGTACTCAAAGCAACAATCGGGTGGGGGGAGGAAAAAATAATCATCCAACTGGAACAGAATGAAGAAACAAGAATTTAAAAAACTGAAGAGAGGCTGAGGAATCTTTGGGACAACCTGAAATGTTCTAATATCTAAATATAAGGGTGCCAGAAGGAGAAGAACAACAAGAAATTGAAAACTCATTTAAAAAAATAATGAAGGAAAACTTCCCCAATCTGTTGAAGGAAATAGACTTCCAGGAATTCCAGGAAGCCCAGAGAGTCCCAAAGAAGTTGGACCCAAAAAGGAACACACCAAGGCACATCATCATTAAGTTACCCAAGATTAAAGATAAAGAGAGAATCTGAAAAGCAGCAAGAGGAAATGAAAGAGTTACCTACAAAGGAGTGCTCATAAGGATAGCAGCTGATTTCTAAAAAGAAACCTTGCAGGCAAGAAGGGGCTGGAAAGAAGTATTTGAAGTCATGAAAGGCAAGGAACTACATCCAAAATTACTCTATGCAGCAAAGCTTTCATTTAGAATGAAAGGGCAAATAAAGTGCTTCCCAGATAAGGTCAAGTTAATGGAGTTCATCATCACCAAGCCATTATTATATGAAATGTTAAAAGGACTTATCTAAGAAAAAGAAGATAAAAAATGTGAACAGTAAAATTACAACAAACTCATGACTATCAACAAATGAACCTAAAATAAAACACAAAAAATGGAAACAAAAATTAAGCAAACAACAAGAACAGGAACAGAATCAGAGAAATGGACACCACATGGAGAGATTTCAGTGTGGAGGGGGAAGGGAAGAATAGCAGGGAAAATGTACAGGGAAGAAGAAGCCTAATTGGTAGGCATAAAATAGATGGGGAGAGGTAAAAAATGGTACAGGAAACACAGAACTCAACTTATATGTACAACCCATGGACATAAACAAGGGGGGGAATGCTGGAGGATGGGGAGTGCAGGGCAGAGGCGGAATAAATGGGGAATGATTGGGAAAACTGTAATAGCATAATCAATAAAATATACTTAAAAAGAAAAATACAGTATTTTAAAATAACAGTAAAAACAGCTCATACCATATTTAACATTAAAAGGAAACATTAGGAGACTTGACTATGTGGTGGACATAACAAATATACACATGCCTTATTATAGAATTATACACTTGAAACATTTATAATTTTACTAACTAATGCCACAGCAATACATTTAATTAAATGTATTTAACATTCAATTAAATGTAACAACATGACCTTTTGAGGTAAGTGTTCTTTAATCATATTCTTAGAAATGAGAATACAATCAACAAGTTCTCTACTTTGAGTTCTCATCCCTTATCAGTAGCAGGTTAAAGTTTGAATGTGAAATCCTCTGCCTCACCACTGCTTCATATCTTCCAATGGTATAAAAGTAAGCTCAGAGAGAGTAAAAACAATACCCTGATAATAGGAAATGGAGTAATGTCATCAGGGTGCTCTCATCAATCTTTGTACAATTAACTGTGTGGAGCTCAGTTCATAAATTCTGGCCACCAGTTCTCTGTGTGGCACAGTTCAATGATAGTAAATGTGAGAGTGAAGGGCAGCAGGGCTAGGCCATCTGCTTCACTGGGAGAGAAAAGAAGAGGTCACACCTCTCAGACCGAGTGCAGGGTTATGCCAGGCCCTGCTCATACACACTTATATGCTCTTTCCAAAGCCATCTTCTGTAGACATATGAAGTTTATTATGGATACAAAATCAATTAATTTTGTACACGATCTTGTGACCCATCTTTCAGGTCAGCATTTGGAAATGCTTTCAGACACAGAAGGCTATGAGGATACCATCTGTGACATATAAAAAGGAGACTTCAACTGATGTTTAAGGTGACTGTCTGACACTTTGACTAAAACTAAAGTGCAGGATTGTGTCCACTTGTTTCATTGAGTTATGCTAAATAAGTCACAACATGCCTGGAGGTAGCAGGTGTAGCATATGCATTCTTGTAAGAGGAATTAACCCAAACTTATCCCAAATACTTGAGTTGGCCTAGAGCTTCATTGCCATTTTCAGAGATCCCTAATGTGGCCACACATATAGCACAAGAAACAGGACCCCATGGATGACATCTCATAATACAGGACAGGTTGCTTTCAACGTATATTTCCAGGCTCAGAATGGCAACAGGCCTGTGAAGAAAAGACAGATGGCTTTTCAAGTGTGAATAGAAATTCATGAACCCGCACAGTGACAGCAGGTCCCATTATTCTGGAGAACTAGGTACCAGAGAAGTAACCTGTCATGGCTGGTGTTATACTAACATCTTCTTTTCCTATACTAACAGCTAACATCTTCTTTTCCTATAAGCAAATTAAAGCCCATAGTGATGAGGGGATATTCCCAACACACAATATGGAGGTGGATAAAGTCAGTTTTTGTTGAAAAGGCAGCCAGTGTTCACCTAGCAAAACACTGCCCTAGGATATGTTGAATGGTGTTGAATGCCATATAGGTGATTAGGTAGCTAGTCACGTAAACAATATTTCCACATGGAACCTCAGTACCGTAGACAATATGGGACACTTCTGGTGGTCCCTGGAGGTGAGACATTTTCACACTCAGTAAACCGGGAAGGGAGCTATTGTAAGCAACATCATCGTGAACCACCAAAGAATTAGCATCTTGAGATCACCCCAAAACTGACAGGCCTTCAGAACATGTGTGGAGGGGCAGATGGTCACAAGATTAAAAAAGATTGAGCTTTACATGTATAATTTGAGTTTAGTGGGTGGTGGGAATTATCCAATTATCATCCTCAAGGACATTTTTAGTGTATTAATAGTTTGTATTAAGAGCATTGCCCCAAAAGCCAACAACAAAAGCAGTTTTCTAAGCTGTTCTTGTTTCCTTGCTTTGTCTACAGTCCTGGAAATTTCCTAGCAACACAATCATTGTTAACAGCATGAGGAACTCAAGTTTGTCATGAGAAATCCATTTTGTTTTGTTACTCAGAACTTAGGGCATCTATTGTTTGGTGCTTATACTGCTATCAGCAAACCTGTGGGGCTTAGGGCTTGGCAACAATTATTAATAAAATAAGGTGAAACACAGTACATGGGGATGAAAAAAATTTTGCTGAAAAAATTATCTTGTGATGGCTATGCCTATCAGCTTTGGTCTTGCTTTAACACAAGATGTATATTACAGGATCCTAAAGATTTACAGTCACTATGGACTTGCACCCCCTTCCCCATCACACAAACTCAACTGTATTTAGGTGGAAATAACGATGCCTTTCTCATTTTAAATCTCAGATTTTGATAACTTCACAGCATGTCCACTAGAACCTAACAGTTTTTCATATTGATGGATAGTATGTGTAAAGTCTCACTTACCTTTATGTATTTTTTTTAGAAATGCTTTTCTCTCATCCTGTAGCAAGGTGGATCAGAATAATTTTTCTAGGATCATCACAGTTTCTGCATAATGTCCCAGTGTGGGGAGGCAGCAGAATTGCCTGTTACCCAATCTCCACATTGACAACACATAGACCCTTGTAGCACCATTGCCTGCAGAGCACAGTGTCTTGCAAAGCCAGAACTGTGGTGCCAGAGTGCTGGTTCTGTGCAAGGATGTGCTTTTTATTTATCCTGAGTGACAAAAGAAACTGTAAATTAGAAGCTTCTTCAAACACCGCTCCATTTGACAAGTAGTTCAAATGCTTTATCATTTCACGCTCCACAGCGTGTGCATCCGGGACAGGATGCTTGACCATGTCATTTCCTAAAGAACCCCAAAAGCAAGAAAAAAAATAAAGAAGAATAGAGGACGTGTTGCTACTAAGAAATGAGCGTACCCTATGGGAATAACAAAAGGAAGAAAAATGATGAAAGTTGCTGAGAACCTTCATTACATTTGGTTTCTTTTTGTTTAACAGAAGTGATGTTAGGATCAGAAACTTGTGCCAAAAACTTTTAGGTTACCCTTTCTGCTACGCTCTTCATCCTGGGCACTTCCTTTCTATTGACACATATGTGAAATAAAGACAGAAAGACACGAATATCTGAAAAAATAAGAACCCAGCTCTATATGCTTTTCCCTATGCTGCCAGACAGAGGGAAATATATCAAAAGTATTATCTAGAGATTATTCTATATAGCTTTTACATGGTCTTTTGCAACTGGTAGCAAACCAGAGCAACTGTGATGAACGGGCTGCAAGTGGATTCAACATCGTTTAATTAGAATGATAGCCGGTCACACTCCCCATTATGTTTCTTGCCCAGTTCTTCCCTCATAACTGTTGTTTTAATGGCAATCACTTTATTTATTCTATGGCACATAATTAAAGATACTTTCTCTTTTCTATCTTGAATATTTTAATTCAATATACAGGCAGTTATCTAAACACTTTCCCTGTCTGCTGATGGCTGTTACCTAAATACAAAAAAATTTAACTTCTGTGGCACAGATTCTGTTTCTAATTCAGAAATTTGTTAAAATGAACTTTCCACTCTGTGTGCTTATTTAATTTGACTACAAGCATATCATACATGGTGTATGTATGATAAGTATGTATGATATGTATCACATTCAGTTAAGGAGTACAGATAAAAAACGTATAGATTAAAATTTTCCCTCTATATTTGAGGCTGAAAGAGGAAGAGGTCTTGATCCTGTCGATGTTGCCCTTACTTCTTAAATATGGAGAACACAAATAGAAATGACAGTAGTTCACCTTCCAGATAAAGCACTGTTTAGGTTTTGGATCCAAATGAGTGACCTTCAGAGACAGTGTCTCAATATAAGAATAAACTAGCTTCATAATAATTAAACATAAATCACAATATATATCACAATTAAAAATATACAGTTTGCAACCTGGAGGCATTGTGTTCCCACCACAAACACAAAATGTGGCCAAAAAATGAGGTAATGAGGTTAACCAAAGGGACAGTGTGGAGTGGTGGGTTCTGAAAAGTGTGTATACTGGACCAAGGATGAGTCCTAGTTTGCTGATAAGCATACCCCCAAACAGAGGACAGTGTGCCACTATAATACAGACTTTTATATCCAAGTGACAGATAAGCAAACATTCTCAACACACGCCTGAGAAATAGAAATGCTTGTTTCTATTTTACAAAAGAGAAAATAAATACCCAGGGGACTAGAAGACCTCCATGAGTCCACAATACCTGGGTTTCTGAGAGGATGGGTGCTGCTCTCACTTCGGGGCAGCTGTGGCTGCTCTGAAGTGATTAGCCTGAGAAGCCCAGTGTGGAATACAAGAGAAATGCCTCCTCTTCTCAAAGGTGGCAGAATTGTAGGAATTGGAGATTTCTGCCTTCAATTCACTGATGATGACCCTTATTTTCAAGAGTTCCCGGGTTTTTTAAATTTTTTAAAATTGTTGTTCAAGTACAGTTGTCTCCATTTCCACCTCCACCACCCTCCCCCACCCCAGCCATCCCCACTTCCCACGCTTGATCCTACCTTCTTTTGGTTTTGTCCATGTGTCCTTTATACATGTTCCTGAAAAACTTCCCCCTTTTCTTCCCATTCTTTCTCCCAGGTTTTTATTTTAAAGACAAAGTATTTGGGGAGATAGCTATTTTATGTTACGTTTTCCTTTTTGAATTGCAGAACAAGGACCAAAAACACATATGGAGGAGTTTTTATTTATTTATTTTGTATTAAATTTATAGGGGTGCTATTGCATAATAAATCAATAAATGTTTCAAGTGTACAATTTTATTAGACACTATTGGTCTACATATTGTATTTTCATTATTCAAAGTCAATTCTTTCTCTATCAATAATTATTTTTTCATATCCTACCCCCTCCCTTGTTTGATCATCATACATTTGTCTTTGTCTATGAGGTTTTCATCTTTCTATTTTTTCATTGTTTATGAAGAGCTTTCAAACCCATCTCTTCTGACATCTGTCAGTCTCTAATTTAGTTTCTATGATGCTTTTTTAATTTTGTTTATTTGTTTATTTTGTTCATTATATTATACATATAAATGAATCCATGTAGTATTTTTCTTTCTCTGACTGGCTTATTTCACTTAGCATAACACCCTACTTCCATTGATGCTGTTATGAAATATATCTTTTCTTCTTTTTCATGGTCGAGGAGCTTTGAATTGTGTAAATGTATTCACGCACTTTTTTTTTTTTTAGTTTTTTATTTACTTGTTTTCAGAGAGGGGGGAAGGGAGAAAGAGAGAGAGAGAGAGAGAGAAACATCAATGTGTGGCTGCCTCTCACGTGCCCCCACCAGGGTCCCAGTCAGCAGTCCAGGTATGTTCCCTGACTAGGAATCAAACTGGCAACGCTTTGGTTAGAAGGCTAGTGCTCAATCCACTTAACCTCACCAGCCAGAGTCTCATGCACTGTTTTTGAGAATGTGAATTTCTGCAGCAACCACAGAAAACCCTAGGTAGTTGCTTCAAAAATTAAAAATGAAATTGCCTAATGACCCTGGGTAGGGTCAAAGGAGGCAATCTGGCTTCCTGACCCAGATGTCTGGAGAACTAAGATAAATAGTGTTCTCATAGCCTTGAGACTGGGCTTGCTAAGTATTCCCATAGCCTTAAGAGGGCTCACATGTGCAGAATCTCACTATGTTATACAGCCTGTTTTGGCTCTTTGCTGGGTTTGTTTCTTTTTAGTATATAAGGGAATAGGGGCTTCTTGCTACACACCCAGCTTGCAGCATGAGGGAACCTCCTACCTTTGAATAAAGGCATGTCAAGCATCCCAGTGGCTCTGTGACTTTCCTTCTGTCTGCCGGAATCTCAAGCGGCCTGCCTGGCTCTGAAATGCTGCAAGACACCCCCCATTTCCATGTTTGGAATTGTACATGAAGAAACTTGAAACACTAATTTGAAAATATATGTTTGCCCCTGATACAGATACATCTGATTAAGATAACTCAGATCATTGGGGAAGCAGGAACAGGCTGTAAGAGGAGTTTGCTGAGACAACGGTGGGCAGTCTAGGTCAGGATTGTCTGAGAAGCTGAAAGCCTCCAGAGCCAATGGAAATAAAAAAGAGGGCTGGCTCTCTTTGGCTGGCATGTTCTCATGCTGTTTGGAGCTCTCTGGCTCCAGAGCTGGCTCCCTCGGGTTCGCACTGTCAGACTCGTACTCTCAGGCTCACATGCTCAGGCACACTCTCAGGCTTGCTCTCAGGTTGTTCTTCCTTGAGGATGCCTGGATGTTTGGGCTGAAGTTGCCTGCATTTCCCAATGTATGACATTTTCTATGGTAGGAACTCTAGGCAAAGCCAAGGGTCAGGCTATCCTGGCACAGGGTGACAGGTTTATTTTTTCAGTGTTCTCCAGGGAACAACAGGCTCTGAGGCAGAAGCCAGTTATTCTTTCAGAATTGAGTAGTTCTTGTATAGTATGTTGTTTTTAGTTTGTAAATTAACCCTATAGAACAACATAACTATAGAAACTAGAGGGGAAAGATAGGACAACTCAGGTGTTAGAGTTTGGTCTTAATTGATGGGCTTAAGTGATTAAAGCTGTGACTTGATAGGCTTCAGTATCTGCTTTCGAATAAAGACTCCTTTCCTTTAACATCAAACCTTTGCCTCTGGAATGTTTGCCACTGGAGGGCAGCAGTGAGCAGCAGAACCCAAAGTGCTGTTTGGTAAAATGCTTATTTATTACAATGAGATTTACAGTAGCCAACATTTATAGTCTGACTTAGGGCCCTTCAGTACATGAGTGGGGGAAAAAAGCTTGAATTCTTTTTAAGTTGTGCTCCTTCACTTATTTTGTTTACAATATTGAGGTTTCCCAGAACACACAGTTTGTGATAATAGCAATGATATTTGAATTTTCCTTTTTTAATATAGTGGATTCTAAAATTTCCTACAATTTTGGTTAGAAAATACACTTGATATAATTTTAAATTATATTAATTTAATGAGGTTTGCTTGTAGCCAAGCACACTATCTATTTTAGAATATGTTTCAAGTACAAGAGAAATAAGTGAGTAAATTGGAGCTTTTGGATGAAATGCTTCATTCATTTCTATTAACTCAAAGTCATCTAATGTGGCAGTTAAGGCCATTATTATCTTAGTAATATTTTTAAAACAGTACTTTAAAATAAAACTAGTGTTATTTAACCATTTTATATCACATTTAACTCCCAAAACAACCCTCCATGACAAGTGCTCTTAAAAAAAAAAAAATCACATTATTAGAGAATAAAAGGGGAAAATGCAAGTTCTGTGCCCTGTGGCAGTTTCGGGATTCTAATGTGAAATTTTTGGCCATGTTATCCCTCAATATCTTTTATAACTGTAGCAACAAACTTCCATTAGTACAGAGAATATGGGAAAAATAGGAGCATTCTCCTCAGGGATCTCATAATGTTTTGTACAACTGTCTTTGTGGAGCTGAACTTCAAAGAACATGGCCTCACAAACAGGTTGGCACAGGCCAGTAATGAAGAAGTTGAGGGTGAAGGGCACAAGAACAAAGCCATCAGCTGTGGTGAAAAGGATAAAAACAGTCCACACCATAACATAGGCTTGGACAGAATCCAGAGTTCTGCTAGGACAACCTCATTGACAACGCAAGGCTTTTCTTTCCCCACACATGCTCTGTAGAAACATGAGGCCCTTTTTCTGAAGTCAAAGATTAATCACATTTTTAAATGTTCCTGTGATCCATCATTGTTGGGAACTGCCCTGCCTGGTTGCAGAAGCTGTAACCTCTCATGGCTAAGACTGAGTAAAAAGACCTTGGGACCATAAGCTGCTAAGGAGACAAAAACCTATCCCCTGTCACATATCCCCCTGCTTGGCCCAGGCAGATGACTGGTTAGCCAATGACAGGTAAGATTCCTCAAAGGAGGGAGAACCTAAGACAGGCACAGTCATGAAGGAACCACCAGCGAAGGACTTAGGGGACTATAAAAAATGGGGTGATGGACCTTCACCCTCAGCTTTGTTATAGCCGGAGTCCTCATTCTATCTGTAAGAAGTCTCCTAATCTCTTTGGCTGCCTTACTTCCCCTGCCTGACATAAGCCTAAAACAATGCGGGAGGTGGGTGCAGTCCTGTGCTGGAATGGGTGGTTCCTGGGGGTGATCAGGCCTAAGAAAGAATGCATAAAATCCTGTGAAACCTGCTTTGCTAATAATGCCCTTAATTTAAGTGTTCAGGGTCCAAGCATAAAACAGGTTTGTTTCCCAAAGTTTTATGGCCCTTTGGTGTCACTCTATCTATCTGACCCTGACTCAGAATAAGCCCTTATAGTTCTTTGAATGTTGTCTATTCCCTGATCATTACTGCCTGGCAATGATTGATGAGCTTTACGTATATGCCCTGTATTCCTATGCAAACTAAACTCAATAAAAGCCCATTGAGAAAGAGGTTCAAGGACCTTCTCCTCTGAGAGATTGGCCACCTTTCCTCCCCAAGCAGATCATGTCTTGGTCAAGGTGTTAACATCACCCAGGATCTCTCAGTTCTTTAGGGACACAGGAGGAAGAACAAAAGCTTTTAACATAAAAAATAGTCTCAGCTGTAAATGCACAATTTGCGTTTACTAATTTGAAAAAATATATAGAAGTATTCCCTTTAGGGTATTTTTTTTTTTTTAGGTGAGGAACAACAAACCTTCCTGCATGAATAGTCTGTCTTAAGAGCATTATCCCAGTGAGTCTGCAATATAGAACCTGATTAATGGGAGAAGAATACAGAAGCTTATGGATTTGAATGACTGTTCAAACTCCCTCAGGTAAGAACTGACACCCCTCTAAAACAAGCTTCTCCACATTCCCTCTAAGCTACTGTGGCTTTATCTGCCTCTGACATGGATGGAAATTATCCGTAAAATGTCATCTCTTTCCAATTTAAAAAACACACTATACAAACTTTTAAAACTGTACAAAGACACACTATATAACTTCTAAAACTTAAAATAAGGGCATTGATTGCCCTTTTTTTTTTTTTACATTAAATCAAGTTTTCATACTTTCATTATGAACATTTTAAATTTAGCAAAGGTGTAATTTCTTTTACATTTTACTTAGGGAGACAGCCCATTACAGGGAATGGATTTAAGCAAATGACTTAGGAATAGGCAAATTTATGTGACCCATAAACAACTGACAATTTATTCAAAATATCAATGAAACAAAGTGCCTATAAAGGAGCATTGAGAGAGCATGAACAACCTGACACCAGGTAGGTTTAAAATTAAGAGAACAATAAATTCCAAGTCAGGCTGAGTGCACTGAAGCAGCCATGATAGGAGAGTGATGGTGGCAATGTCACTGCTACAGTCTTTTCAGATTAGAATCTGCTGTTGATGTAAAAATAAGAAAACATTACATATTCACCTCCTTGTACTGATAGCTTCATTCCTTTGTGATACTCTTCAACCAAAAATTGGCATATTCTAAAAGCTAAATTTTGTTCCACACATTCACAGTTAAAGTCTAATGGACCGTTAGCTCTGAGTGTTCTTGTATTTGGGTTGACAATTTTTCAGAAATTAAATTTAGTGAGATCGTTGGGATGGTTTCAATCCTGCCCATACCCTGATGTCAAACTTGTAACATCCAGAATTGAAAAAAAATTAAATATCTATCTTTTACACCAACTCGCATGATGCAATATTTTGGTAGCCTGAGCAAAGTAGTATCAGTAAGGACACACTTTAGACGCCCCCAACAGAACTGCTGACAGGCCAACTAAATTAAATCACACTTTCTAATGACGTTGAAAGATTTCATCACTCTGGCCAATGGTCTCTTTATGATACATCATGAAACAAGTGATGCAACAGCTCCTGACCTAGGGGCTCCAAGTCTGTGAGTTAAAAAGTGGTCCAGAACCCTGTAGAATAGCCTTATATTTACTCCACATTTCCCTGTATAAACCTTTCTATTAAATGTGGTTATGTGTACATCTTGGGGAATGTCTGGACTTACACTGAAGCTGACTGTTATCTGGGCACATAGTTCAATAAATACAAAAGCAAAATCATAAAACATATGGCTTGCTATGAAGTTGAACAACATAGTGTTTTGTTTAGCATTTCCACAAATATATGAGGACTGAATTATATTTTGTCAAGCATTTGGTGATGGAGAAAATAGCAATTAACATTATTGGGGCAGTGGGCCAGGGAGAGACATTTTTGGGAAAGCCAGGGAGATGCCCAAGTTGTACATACATTGCAATCTGAAATCTGGGCTCCCTTGGCTCCTCTAAGATCTTGTGTCTCTCTTTATTTCCTTCCCAGTATTACCTACACAGCCAACTGAATCATACACTTTGTGTAACTGCAGCTCTGATGACATGAAAAGAACTAATAGTACACCAAGTGAAATACAGTAATTAATTTTAGCCGTGTTCCCAACCTAACAAATAACACTCACCCTGCCAACTCTCTTGTCTGTCTACTAAACATTATCAGGTGTAGAAGCAACTAAAATTTTATCTTCCAATCCATACTCAATCCTTTAATGTTTCATTAAACAAAGCTTATATAAGTGGATTTACACAAACATAGCATCTACCTTTATCGAACTTTCCTTTTGATGCCATCAAATTTGTTTAAAAACACTTTATCTTGCGCAAAGGCAATGTTGTGCATTACATAATGAGCAGAGATTGTACTTACAAATTGTAGTCTATGCTAATAAGTGCTCTCAAACCTCACCTGGTAAGCATTAAACTTAAGCTTCTTCAGACACTGCACTATTGCTTTCCAAGATGCAAAAGCAGGCTATGAGTGAGCAGAAGATTCTGTTACGTACACTTTCCCCATAAACTTAAGCAACTTCCATATTTCATGTATTAAAAGACACTACATTCATGTTTCCTTGCTACAATGTGTTTCTCTCCTTGAAATTATATGTTGCTCTAGCCAGAGATCTAGCACTACACCTAGCCCTAGCTCTAGCCCTAACCCTAAATGTAATGCTAAACCTAATCCCTAGACTTAACCCTAACCCTAAACATAACCATAATCTTAACCTAATCCTTGCCCTAACCCTAACCCTAGCCCTAACCTTAATTTAGCCCTAACCCTAATCCTAACCACAACCCTAACTCTAATGCTAACCCTAGTCCTAACCCTAGCCCTAAACTTAACCCTAAGGTGAACCCTAACTGAAGCCTCAGACCTAATCCAACCCCTAAACATAACCATAACCCTAACTCTAGCCCTAGCCCTAATGTTAACCCTAACCTGAATCCCAACACTAGCCCTAGGCTTAATCTTAACCCTAAACCTAACACCGACCTAACCCTATCCCTAACTCTAGACCTAACCCTGACTTTAGCCTTAAACTTAAACCTAACACCAACCCTCACTTTAGCTCTAACCCTAACCCTATACCTAAGAATAGCCCTAGCTCTAGCCCTGGCCCCAAAATTAGCCCTAAATCTAACCCTAATCATAACACTGGCTCTAACCCTAATCCTAACCCTATTTCTAACCCTAGCCCTACCATAGCCCTAACCTTAACCGTAACCAAATCTGACTTCTAAAGAGACCTTTATTTCTATGCTTCTTACAACTCTGGAAGTAACAATGTAACGCACAGTCTAGAAAATCAGAGCACACCTTAATGAACATACCATACAAGTGGTTGTTTCTGTCCTCATGTTCTTCCTAGTGTTAATTACACAGCTGACTGAACCTGACACTTCTGTGTAACTGCAGTTCTGATGACATGAAGAAAAAAAACAGTACACAAAGTGAAATGCAGTAATTTTAGCCTTTTTCTAAAGCTTACAAAGAAAAATCACAATGCCAACACTTTAGCGTTCCTATCATCATTTTCAGGTATGGAAGTAACCACAATTTTATCTCCCAGTCCATGCTCAGTGCTATATTATTCTATTGAACAAAGTTTAAATAAACAGCTTAACAGAAATAAAGCTTTTGTTTTATCAAACTCTCCGTTTTACTCCATCAAATGCCTTCCAAAAACATGCTTAATCATGAGTAAAGACAACCTTGTACACTACATAATGAGGAGAGTTTGTATTTACAAATTGTAGTCTCTGCTGATGAGCACTCTCAAATCTCATCTGGTATGCATTAACTTAAGTGTGTTCAAACACTGCACTATTGGTTTCTGAGAAGGAAGAGTAGGCTGAGTGAACTGTAGATCCTCCTACATAGCCCTAGTCCTAAACCTAACCCTAACCATAACCCTGAAACTAACCCTAGTCCTAGCCCTAACCTAACCCTAAAACTAACCCTAGGCCTAATACTAACCATAAACCTAAATCTAACTCTAGCCCTAACCTTAACCCAAACCCAAACCAAAACCCTAGCCCTAGGCCTAATCCTAACCCCAAACCTAACCCTAAACCTAACCCTAACCCTAGCCCTAAAAACCCTAACCCTAGCTGTAAACCCTAACCCTCCCCCAACCCTAACCATAAGCCTAACAGTAACATTAGCCCTAGCCTTAGACCTAGCCATAACCCTAGCCCAAACCCTAACCCTAACCTTAACCCTGAACTGAATCCTAAACCCAGCCCTAGATCTAAACCTAACCCTAAACCTAACCTTACCCCTGACCCTAACCTTAACCCTAACACTAGCCCTAGGGCTAATCCTAACTTTAAACTTAACCCAAACCCTGACCCTAACCCTAATCCTAGCAGTAAACTTATCAATAAACCTAAACGTAGCCCTAGCCCTAACCCTAAGCCTAACAGTACCTCTAGCGCTAGCCCTAATCATAGCCCTAAACATAGCCCTATATGTAACCCTTAACATTACCCTAAACCTAGCCCTAATGCTTACACTAACCATATGTGCCTTCTAAAGAGACCTTTATTTCTATGCTCCTTGCAACTCTAGAAGAACGCTACCACACAATCTAGAAAATGAGAGCACCCCTTAGCAAATATACCATACGAATGGTTGCTTCTGTCCTCATGTCTTTCCCAGTGTTACCTACACAGCCAACTGAACCATATGCTTGTGTGTAACTATAGGACACCATTCTGTGTGGTGTGGGCCCAGCTCCCACTCGAAGATGCACAGGACCCATGCCCGTGGATAGGCTCTCCCATGGGGAATCAGGCCTGCCCTGTACCTAGACTGCTATGAGACTTGCCTCTGCTAAAACTCCCTCACCCTGCTTTGAGGCAGCAAACATTTACTGCATATCTTTAAAGTAACTTCCTAAAATCCATGCTAAACCTTCCAAGGACCAGTGTAACCAGTTCAACCACTTTTCCCTTTGCATTTGCAAATATCCTTCTTTTGTGGTGTGATTAGCATCATCCTCTCCTTTGTTTTCTGTAAAAGGTAACCACCTGAAGCGAACCTGGCATAATAAATGAGGGCCATCATGTAATGAGCCCAGAAAAGCAATAAAAGCTTGTCAAGGCAAGAGCCAAGGCTTTCTCTCCTCTTGCGAGAGAAGCCACCTGTCCCTCTTCCTCCACAGGACACAGTAGTCTGTGTGAATTTGTCTTGTCTCAGCTACAATGCCGTGGACTCCACGAGCTGGGGTCCACGTCAGCTGGTACCCAGGAACAGGGACCCAGGGCTATGAGCTATCATTGTGGACAACACACCAACTTGATTGGAGCACATGCACCAGCCCAGGTAAGGGCCAACAACACCAAGTGCTTTTTGGTTAGGTCGTAGGGTGTGCTGGATTTCAGAGGAAAGGGGTTGTCTTTGTAGGTCACCCTCTCTTGCGACCACTTTGCAACTACCTTCTTTAGTAAGTTAGGAGCCTTGCTCTCTCTCCCAAGTATCTGCCACAACCTCACAGGCACAGGTCGAGCAGTTAAAAGCCACAAGGGCGCTTGCTGCTAGAAGTCACCTGTGACAGGATTAGCTGGTACGTGGACTGGGTTAGAACACTAGGTTTCCCGCCAGCAGCAAGCAAAGGTCAACGCAATGAGAGGCACACTGTAAAAACACTCAGAAGCCCATCTCCGCAGCACAACCCCCAACTAGGTCTAGGCTTGGGGAAAAGAGCAAAGATTTTCCCTTTAATCAGCTTTAAAAACATCAACTAGTTACAGGACAATTTACAAGTATCTCAGCAATTTTTTTCTTTTAAGCTACCTCTTGCGGTCCTTTCGGTTTTGCCTTTTCCCTCTGTCCGCCTGCATAAGGAAAAACCGATAGTGAATGAGTGGTCTGGTTTCTACTGGACTCCGAAGATTGCTTTCCAGAAGAATTTAGTGTTAGTCACAGGTTTTGTGTGAGAGCTTTTGATATTTGCCAAGCTCCGAAGACCAAAGGTACTTCCTCCGCTTGGCCCAAGAAATTGGGTATTCTCATGCGAGTCAGAACCTTGTGAGGGTGTCTGGGATCAATTCCCAAGACATGCAGGGGCCTTATAGGGACCTCCAACACTGCTTAATTTAACTTCTGGGTCATCCAGGAAGTGCCATATAAAGGTTGGTCACCTAGCGCTATGAGCCCCTCCTCGCAGCCCTAAATGCTGGGGTAGAACCCGAAACCAGTAAGTGGGGTGAGGTACTCGGAAAGTCTGGTACTCCTCTCCCTGACTGTCTTTCATCAACAGCACATTT
The DNA here is from genome assembly GCA_004027475.1 of Anoura caudifer. Taxonomy (NCBI): domain Eukaryota; kingdom Metazoa; phylum Chordata; class Mammalia; order Chiroptera; family Phyllostomidae; genus Anoura; species Anoura caudifer. The sequence continues at coordinate 68,743 of PVKU01006330.1, forward strand.
AGACCCACCACACTACATCCCTCAATAGCTAACTGGTTAGGGTTCAGCGCAGGTGGTGGAATCTGAAAAGACAACAATCAAAAGTAAAACGGAGCCTTTTAATAGCAAGAATGGGCTCTGATTCATCTAAAGAGAAGGAAGTCTACCTGCATTGTGTTACAGCAGCTCCTCCAGGGAGTGGGTTGCAAGGTGAAGGAACAGCATCTCATTCAGCTTTTACAAACTATAAAGGAATACTACCCTGCTTTTCCTGACGAGGGAACCTTAGATATAAAGATTTGGGAAGATGCAGGCAATAGGTTAAGAACTTTACAGAATGTTGGTGTTTCTATCGGAACTCAAAACTTAGTAACTTGGGGGCTAGTCAGGACTGCTCTCTTGCCCATATGGGCTAGGAGACCAGAACTAGTCAAAAAGGAGGATAAAGAGTCTAGTTCAGAGGAGGAAGTTGTATGTGATGTAGTGGAAGAACCAGCTATGAAAGTTCTGCCTACAACACCACTGGAGGACCTGCTTCATAGCCGTTGCTCCTTCCTTCAACCCTGGGAGAATTCCTCCTCACAGGATGACTCACCACCAAGAGAGCCAGAAAATTTAGACAGATATCCTGTTAGGGTCATGTGATGGTGCCTTTGGATGGCAGCAGAGGCTGGGGATTTAGATGCCCTTTCAGCCTTCCCCATTGTAGTCAGGGGTCAAAGAAATGTCCACGAACCCCTTCCTTTTCCCCTTTACAAGGATCCAAAAAACAACATTAGAGAAAATGGGCTTCAGTCTCCTTATACTAATGGGCTATTCCAAGCCATCACTGACAGCTATAGAATGGCCCCTTGTGACTGGATTGCTCTGGCCAGGACAGTCTTAACCCCAGCTCAGTTCACAGTCTGGCACTCAGAGTACTCTCAGCGAGCCGGCCACCAAGCGGCCGAGAATGCAAAAATGAATAATCCTGTCACCCTCCCTATGCTGCTTGGGTCTGGTGATTTTGCCACCACTATGGCTCAAGCCAGGCTTGATCCTCATGCTTTTAGTCAAAGTGCTCTCAGGGCCATCAAGGCTGTGCCTGATTCTCAGGCCAGGGAAACTTCTTCCTTTACCAATATCCATCAGGGTGCTTCGGAGGCATATATTGACCTTATTGATCACCTCCAAGAAGCTATTGGAAGGCAAATGGATAATGACAGGGCAGCCAAAGCTCTTTTGTGGCAGCTAGCTTAAGAAAGTGCTCACAAAGACTGCAGGACCATTGTAGGACCCCTGTGAACTACCACCAAAGACATCAGTGAGTTTATCAAGGCTTGCCAAGATGTCAGCACAGAGCAGCATAAGGCTTCTCTTTTAGTTGCTGCAATTAAGGGAGATCCCAGATGTTACAATTGTGGAAATCGTGATCACCTGCTCAAGGACTGTTCATCCACAACAGAAAGGGGAAAGAGTAAAAAAAGCTTCCCCTAGAAGATCATCCATGCTGTGGCAAGGGCAGACATTGGGCAAAGGAATGCCGCTCTAAATTTGACAAAAACGGCCAACCTGTTCAGGGAAACTTCCGAGGGGGTGCCCGCTCCAGCGTCCCCAACCCCATTTGGAGCTTTCAGAACAGCAATCAATATCAGGGAATGCAGGGAAATGCACAGTGTCCGACCTTCATGCAGCCACCCGCGGAAGCACAGGGCTGGACTCGGTCACCACCAATGAGCTCATCTTAAAGGAACAGGATCAAGTAATTGTAGCTTCCAATGGTGTCTGGGGACCTCTACCACCGGAAACAGTCGGTTTAATCTTAGGGAGATCCAGTATAACTACCAAAGGCATTTTTGTTCAGCCAGGAGTCATTGACTCAGACTATCAAGGAGAAATTGAAATTATGCTTAAAGCTTCCAGTTATCATGTTATTCCTGCCCAAACTCATATTGCCCAGCTGCTCCTACTCCCCTACATAATCTCAAAGACTCAGAATACAGTGAAGGGAGAGGGCGGCTTCAGTAATACAGATGATCAATCAGTTTTTTGGACAGAATCAATTAAATTAAATAAACCAATCTTACAAATAAAAATAAAGGATAAGACCTTTCATGGCCTCATACATACAGGAACTGACCTCTCCATTATCTCAAATCAGTTTTGGCCTCTGGAATGGCCTCTAACAGACAGCAGAACGCCTGTAACAGGTGTTGGAAGAGTTTCTCAACCACAAGTCAGTGTATGGTCTCTTAAGTGTTATGGACCAGAGGGACAGATAGGGAGAATTTGACCATATATCCTGCCTATGCCCCTTAATATCTGGGGCCGTGATCTCCTCAGCCAGTGGGGGGATGCAAATCTCTCTGCTGCATTTTCCCAAGGATTTGACTCTTCGTTGCCTCCAACTCCTAGGAGCCAGCAACTGGCTGCAACACAGCCCTAGAATACCTACCCAACAATTAACTCATTTATTTAATGCTCTTAAAGGAGACCTGGATCTTAATTCTCCTACAAAACTGTCCTCCAAGGCCCTACAAGAATTAAATATAATAAATCAACATACTCAGTAGCGACAACTAACTAGAATTAATTCACAGTTTCCTGTCCAGCTTTTCTGTTTTTCAACCTTAGGAACTTCAACACACCTTATAGGACAGTTGTTACCTCACTTGGCTATGATAGAGTGGCTTTTTTTCTGTCTCATCAACCACAACGCACTATTACCCCCTATATAACTGTGTTGTGCCATCTTATTATAAAAGAACGTGAGCGAACACAGCAGTTATTTGGATATGATCCTGCCTTTATTCATGTCCCCTTAGCTCAAGTCTATTTTCAACAACTGGCAGCTCAATCTTTAAAGTTTCAGTGTGCCATAGCTGATTTTGTAGGAAGACTAGAAATTAAACTGCCCTCAAATAAATTGCTTCAAGACATTCTGTTCCTTTAAATTAGGCTAGCAGAAACAGTCAGCCCAACGCCAATAACTTGGGTGAGAACTGTGTTTCTTGAGGGGTCCGGAAAAACCAAATGGGCTGCTATTGCCTGGCAAGAGGGCAAAAACCGGAGAAGTTTTATATCCTTAGGACATGCCTCTACTCAAAGGGCTGAGCTTTTCGCTGCAATCATGGCCCTGCAGCAATGGCCCCAAGAACCTCTGAATATAGTCTGTGACTCAGGATATACTGTTTATACTATTCTGCATCCAGATTAGGCATTAATTCAGACTTCTATTGACCTCAATCTATATAACCTATTTCTGACCCTACATTCCCTCCTTGACAAGTGAGAACACCCCCTCTTCATTGCTCATATTCGATCCCATTCAGGCATGCCTGGCTCCCTGCTAGATGGTAACAATAAGGCAGATGCGTTAGTGTCCTTACTGCATTCCAGGAAGCAGCAGCTTCTCATCAGTTTTTTCATCAAAATAGCCAGGCACTTGGAAAACAACTTAATATTCCTCATTCCCAAGCTAAGCAAATTATTAAAGAATGTCCTGATTGCCAAGCCCTTAGCAAGGCACCCCCCTCCCCATCCACAGGAGTTAATCCTCAAGGACTAAGTTCTCAAATAATTTGGCAAACAGATGTCACTCATTATGCTCCCTTTGGAAAATTCAAACACATTCATATTTCTATTGATACTTACTCTGGTGCCCTACATGCATCTGCCTTGACAGGGGAATCTGCTAAAAATATACAAGCCCATTGGTTTGAGGCCTTTAGTCATTTAGGATGGCCTCAGCAAATTAAAACTGATAATGGCCCTGGATGCCTTGCCCATTCTACTCAGGATTTTCTTCAGCATTGGAATATCTAACATAAAACAGGAATACCTTACAATCCAACTGGTCAGGCAATTGTAGAATGGGTTCATCATATTTTTAAAATCTGCTTAAAAAAAAACAAAAAAGGGGAGCCATGAGTCCTCCCCCAAAATTTGATTATGTTAGCCATGTTTACATGTAATTTTCTAAATTGTGATGAATCCCTTCATACTGCAACTGAGAAACATTTTCAGAAGAAAGAGTCAAAGTCATCTTATCCTCAGGTTATATATAGAAATCCACTGGGAGATGGATCCTCTTGGCAGGGCCCTGTAGATCTCTTAACATGGGGAAGAGAGTATGCATGTGTTTCCATCCCTATACGTTCTGCCTGGCTGCCAGCCAAAAGAGTGAAGCCTTATCATGAGTGGGATAGACACCAAGCTCCATTACCTAGAGGTGAGAACCAATCAACTAGCAGCCCAGATGGCCCAGCTGACCCTGAACAACCAGAAGGAAAGCAGACACCCACACCGTCACTCGCCAGCCTGGGTCCACCAACGGAGGAGGATGGGGCCTCCCCCAGTGACAGGGGCCAAGGCTCAAGTGCCTCCTGCAGAGGGCAACAACCCCCCAGTGCCCCATAATGTTCTCTTTAGGTGTGTCACCACCACATGGAGGAACATCAAAGCTCTTGATGCTCGAGCAAAGACCTTACCTAACAAAAAGTATTCCAGACCCTCCACAATAATCTACAATGGCTGAACCCTAAAAACTGGTTCAATGGACTGAATTTGTGAGTTTGGGTCATGGCAGCCTTTGGATGCCTCCTTGTCTTAATCCTTATTTGTGCTTTACCATATATATAGAGGTTGTTTTCTTAAGATTGCATTCGGGAACAGCAAATAGTAGGTTTCACAGGCTTAACAGCTACAGTTAAATTCACAAACAAAAAAGGGGGAGATTAGATGTTGGGAACGGCCCTGACTGGTTTCCCAAGCTGTAATACCCCCATGGCTAAGGCTGAATGAGAGACCTTGGGCCCCTAAGCCACTGAGGAGATAAAGCTTATCTCTCTGGCAGGAGCACTGCCTCTGCCCACTTTACTTCACCCTGCCTGCCCCCAGTGCATGATCAGTTAGCCAATGATGGGTAAGATTCCTCAGAGGAGAGGTGACCTAAGACAGGCACAATCACAAGGAGGCCCTCAGGGAAGGACTTGGGGGCTATAGAAAAAGAGGGTGATGGACCCTTGCCTCTCAGCTTTGACATAGCCTGAGTCCTCATTCTGTCTGCAAGAAGTCTCCTAATCTCTTGGCTACATCACTTCCCCTGCTCCACCTAAGCCTGAAACAATGCCAGAGGTAGGTGTGGCCCTGTGCTGGAAATGGCAGGTTCCCTGGGGCAATCGGGCCTACGAAAAAATGCATAAAATCCTGTGGAACCTGCTTTGCAAATACCCTCAATTTAAATGATAAGGGTCCAAGCCTGAAATGAATTTGTTTCCCCAAAGTTTTGTGGCCCTTTAGCTATTTGACCCTGACTCAGAATGGGCCCTGAGAGTTCTTTGAATGTTATGTATTTGACCATTACCGCCTGACAATGATTGATGGGCCTAATGTGAGAATGCGGGTCTTTGGAATCACTGGTTGCTTACTGATTATAATAATGCTCTGTGTACTTTGCTGTATTTGCAAATCATTTTCCCAGGGTCCTGTGAGAGACCAGGAAACAGCAAGCTTCATGGGATCTATAGCGGTCCTAACTAAAAACAAGCGGGTAAATATAGGAGACAATTCTGCATGGCGTGGGCCCAGCTCCCACTCGGAGATGCACAGGACCCATGCCCGTGGATAGGCTCTCCCATGGGGAATCAGGCCTGCCCTGTACCTAGACTGCTATGAGACTTGCCTCTGCTAAAACTCCCTCACCCTGCTTTGAGGCAGCAAACATTTACTGCATATCTTTAAAGTAACTTCCTAAAATCCATGCTAAACCTTCCAAGGACCAGTGTAACCAGTTCAACCACTTTTCCCTTTGCATTTGCAAATTTCCTTCTTTTGTGGTGTGATTAGCATCATCCTCTCCTTTGTTTTCTGTAAAAGGTAACCACCTGAAGTGAATCTGGCATAATAAATGAGGACCATCATGTAATGAGCCCGGAAAAGCAATAAAAGCTTGTCAAGGCAAGGGTCAGAGTGCTCTTCCCTTGAGAGAGTGGCCGAGGCACTCCGAGGCTTTTTCTCCTCTTGAGAGAGAAGCCACCCATCCTTTTTCCTCCACAGGACTCGGTAGTCCATGTGAATTTATCTTGTCTCAGCTACAATGCCATGGACCCCACAAGCCAGGGTCTGCGTCATGTAACTGCAGTTCTGATGACATGAAGAGAAAAAAAAAAAAAAAAAAAAAAAACAGTACACCAAGTGCAATGCAGTAGTTAAATTTAGCCATGTTCTAACCTTTACAAAGGAAACTCAATATGCAATCCCCTTTGTCTAATAACACTCTCAGGCGTAGAAGTAACCACAATTTTATCTCCCAATCCATGCTCAGTACTATACTGTTTCATTGAGCAAAGCTTATATAAATGGCTTTACACAAACATAGCACTTGTTATATCAAACTTTCCTCTTGACACCATCAAATGTGTTCAAGGACAACATGTTTTATATTGTCTAAAGACAACATTACATATTACATAAAGAGGAGAGTTTGTATTTGCAAATTCTAGTCTCTGCTGATAAGAACTCCTAAAACTCACCTGGTATGCATTAAAGTTAAGCATGTTCAAACACTGCACTGTTGCTTTCTGAGAAGGAAAGGCAGGTTATAGAGTGAGCAGTAGATTATCCTACATACATTTGTCCTCATAAACTTAACAAATTCCCAGAATTCAAGTAATACGGGAAACTACTTTCATGGTTTTTGCTACAATATGTTTCCCTCCTTGATACTGTACATTGCCCTAGCCCCAGCCTTAGCCCAGCCCTAACCCTAAGCCCACCCTAGTCCTAACTATAACCCTAAACCTAACCCAAACACTAACCCTAATCCTAACCTTCGCCCTAGCCCTAACCTTAAGCCTAAAAGTATCCTTAGCCCTAGCCCTAGCCCTAAACCTAGTGCTATCCCCAACCTTATTCCAAACCCAAACCCTAGCCCCATCCCTAACCTTAACACTGAACTGAACCCTAAACCTAACCCTAGGTCTAAACCTAACCTTAGCTCTAGCCCGAAACTTAACCCTAACTCAAACCCTTACTCTAGCCCCAGGGCTCATCCTAACCCTAAAACTAGCCCTAACCATAATCCTAACATTATCCCTAAAATAAGCCGTAACCCTAGCAGTACACTTAACCCTAAACTCAAACTTAGCCCTAGCCCTAAACCTCAACCTAACAGTATCTCTAGCCCTAGTCCTAGCCCTAAACCTAACACTATCCCTAACCCTATGTGACTTAGTGATGATTACACTAATCACATGTGACATCTACAAGGACCTTTATTTGTGTGCTTCTCACAGCTCTACAAGTAACAAAGTTACCACACAATCTAGAAAAACATTAGAGTACACATTAACAAACATTATTTCCCAAATGGTTGTTCTGTCCTCATGACCTTCCCAGTGTTACCTACACAGCTGGCTGAACCATACACTTCTGTGTAACTGCAGTTCTGATGACATGAAGGCAAACACAGTACATCAAGTGCAAGACAGTATTAATTTTAGCCATGTTCGAAACCTTACAAAGAAAACTCACCCTGCCAACCCACTTGTCTGTCTATTAACGTTCTCATGTATATAAGTAACCAGAATTTTATCTTCCAATCCATGCTCAGTCCTACAGCAGTCCACTGAACAAAGCTTATATAAATGGCTTTACAGAAACATAGCCCTTGTTTTATCAAACCTTCTTTTCGACACCATCAAAAGCGTTCCAAAACAACATGTTTTATCTTGTGTAAAGGCAACATTGCATATTACATAATGAGGAGATGTTTTTATTTATGAATTGTGTTATTATTTTATGAATCAGTCTCTGCTGATAAGCACTTCCAAATCTCACTTGCTATTCATTAAACTTAGGTGTGTTCAAACACTGCACTATGGCTTTCTGAAAAGGAGAAGTAGGTTGACAATGATCAGTAACTTCTCCTACATTTATTTTCCCTGTAAATTTAAGCAACTTCCAGAATTGAAGTAATTTAAGATATTACTTTATGGTTTCTAGCCTACAATGTGCTTCTCTCCTTGAAATTGTATATTTCCCGAGCATTAACCCTACCCCTTGCCCTAGTCTTAACCATAACCAAAACCTAACTCTAGTTATAACACTAGCCTAAGCTTAATCCTAACCCTGAGCACTAGACTTAACTATAGCCCTAAATATAAACATAACCCTAACTTGAGCCATAGCTGCAACCCTTACCCTAACCCTAGCCCTAACACTAACACTGACACTAACCCTAACCCTAATGCTAAACCTAACTCTAACCTTAACCCTAGCCCTATACCTACCCCTAAACCTAGCCCTAACCTTAGCCCTAAATCTAACCCTAACCCTAACCCTAAACCTAGCCTTAGCCCTAACCCTAACCCTAAACTTAACACTAGCCCTAGCCCTAACTCTAAACCTAAATATAACCTTAACCTTAGCCCTGGCCCTAAACATAAACCTAACCCTAACCATAATGCTAACCCTAACCCTATTTGCTAAGCTAACCCTTAACCATATCTGACTTCTAAACAGACGTTCATTTCTATGCTTCTCACCACTCTAGAAGTAAAAAAAGTCACCACACAATCTAAAAAAAAAGCAAAAAAAAAAAAACCCAAAAAACAAACAAAAAAAACCCCCACAAACTAACAGACAGTGCTCACCTTAACAAACTGCACCACTAATGGTTGTTTCTCTCCTCATGTTCTTCCCAGTATTACCTACACAGACGACTGACCCATTCACTTCTGTGCAACTGCAGTTTCAGTGACATGAAGAGAAATAACAGTGCACAAAGTGCAACACAGTAATTAACTTCAGCAGTGTTCTGAAGCATGCAAAGAAAACTCACCCTACCAAAACCTTCTACTTCAAACTGACATTATCCTATGCATCTATTTACTCTTTTGCCCCTGGAACAGTGATTTCATTAGCTTTTTCTCTATCAAACTTGCCACTGGAGTGATCATGCTGTAAAAATTTACTTCAACAGATCTGCTGAAAACAGCACTCATCATCTCTGACACCACTAGAATTCATCACTTACTGAAATGAATACCTGTACATGGTGTTACAAATGCTACAAATGGGTTTTCCTAAAAATCTGCTTAGTATGAAATTTTCTCATTCCCTATTTACTTTGAGGTGTTCAAACATTTCAGAGCAGTTTTATTAGAGTGAAATGCATTTGGAGTATGGCAAGTAACTGTTAGGTTCATATTCACACTGTCATTCACAAACCTTGGTAGTGGAAGTCATATATGAGACAGTACATTCATGTCCTAGTTGGGGTACACATTTCTGCTTAGAAGAACACACTGCAGAAAACTGTGCCACAGAATCTTACTGTACTTCAAAACTGACATAGTCCTATGTGTCCATTCACCCCTTTAGCCATGGAACAGATATTTCAGTAGTTCCTTCACTTTCAGACTTACTGCAGAAGTGATCATGTTTTACAAAGATACTTTAACAAAACTGCCAAAAAATAGCACTTATCATCTCAGACACCACTCTAATTTCATTACGTACTGAAATGAACACCTGCCCATGGCTTTGCAAAAGCTGCAGATGACTTTTCCTGAACACCCACTTTGTATGATATTTTCTCATTCCCCAGTGGTTTCTAGGTGTTCAAATACTTCACTACACTTTTATCAGAGTGAAATGTACTGGGACAATGGCAAGACATCTGATATGTTCATATTCACATTGATATTTGCAAACCTTGATAGCCCAAATTACATAGTAAACTGTACATGCATGTCCAAGTGCAGGTATAATTTTCTGCTTGGAAGAATACACTGCAGAAATATGTGGTCCAGAAGCTTTTTCCACTTCATAACTGACATACTCCTATGCATCCACTCACACATTTGCCCATGGAACAGTGATTTCAGTAGCACTTTCCCTATCAAACTTACCAGTGAAGTGATCATTGTTTCACAAATATACTTCAACAGATCAGCTGAAAACTGCACTTATCAACTAAGACACCACTACAATTTTCCACATAATAAAATGTGTACATGTACATGCCATAATAAACAATGTAGATGGATTTTCCTGAAAACCTGCTTCTTAAGAAATTGTCTCCTTCCCCCATATTTTCGAGGTGTTCAAACACTTCAGCGCAGTATTATCAGAGTGAAATGCACCTGGAGCTTGGCAAGATGTCTGTTGGGTTCATATTCACTTTGACATTCACAAATCTGGATATTCCAAGTCATATAGTAAACCGTACCTGAATACCATTATTGGGTTATTCTTTGCTGCTTGGGAGAATAGATTGTGGAAAAAAGGGTCTAGAAGTTTGTTCTCCTTCAAAACTGACATAATCCTATGCATCTGATCACTCTTTTGCACATTGAACACTGATTTCAGTAGTACTGTCGCTATCAAACTTACCACTGGAATGATCATACTTCACAAAGATACTTCAACAGCTCTGCCAAAAACCGCACTTATCATCTGAGATACCAGTAGAATTCACCATGTACTTAAATGAATACATGCACATGCTGTAATAAATGCTACAGATGGATATTTTTGAAAACCCACTTCGCATGCAATTTTCTCATTCCCTAGTGGTTTTGAGGTTCTCCAAACATCACTACACCATTATCAGAGTGAAATTCAAGTGGATCATGTCAAGTTGTCTGTTATGTTAATATTCACTTTTACATTCACAAACTGGGATAGTCCAAGGCATGTAATACACTGTATTACATGATCTAGTTGAGGAATGTTTTTGTGCTTTTAAGAATACATTGCAGAAAAATGTAGTCAAGAAGCTTATGCTACATCAAAACTGACATAGTGCTATGCACCCATTCTTTCTTTGGCACATGGAAGAGTGATTTCAGTAGCTGTTTGGCTATCAGACTTATCACTGAAGTGATTGTATATTATAAAGATACTTCAACCGATCTGCTGAAAACAGCACATATTATCTCAGATACCACTAGTATTCACCTCCTACTGAAATGAATACATTTACATGGCAATATAAAAGCTGCAGATGTGTTTTCCTGAAAATTGGCTTTGTAAGAAATATTCCCATTCCTGAGTGATATAGATTTCTTCAAACACTTCACTACCATTTTATATCAGACACTGCTAGTATTCATCTGTATTGAAATGAGTACATTTACATGGTATTATAAATACTTCAGATGGGTCTTTCTGAAAACCCCCTCATGCAAACATTCTCATTCCCGAGTGATGTCAATTTCTTCATACACTTCACTACTGATTTATTATCTCAGACACCAATAGTATTTATCTCATACTGACATGATTACCTTTATATGCCATTATAAATGCTGCAGATGTGTTTTCCAGAAAACCTGCTCTGTGTGAAATAGTCTCATTCTCGGGTGATTTCGATTTCTTTCTCAGTTCCTTGCAGTTGTCTGTGAGTTCCTTGAGCATCCTTATAACCACTCTTTGAATTCTATATCTGATGGTTTGCTACCTCCATTTCATTTAGCTCTTTTAGTGGGGAGTCTTCCATTCCTTTGATTGCAGGTTCTTTTTTGTCTCCCAATTTTACGTGACTTTATTTAGTTTATTTCTGTGCTTCCTGATGTTCTGCTTTGGTAGCTGTCTTTGCAGGGTGAACTTCTATGTTAGGAGTTCTATGGGATTCAGTGGTGTGGTCTCTTTGATCTCCTTGTTTGGATGCTCTAGGGTTGCCCTTTCTTCAGTTTGTGTGGGCTCTCATGTTTTACTTGATTTTTTACCTGTTGGTGTTTTCATTGTTGATGGGTTCTCTCCTCAAGCAGGAACATTGATGTTCATAGCTCCTACATAATCTTATATGTGATCAGTGCTGGGAGAAAGCAAAATGGGTTTAGACAGTGGAGAGTGTTCTATGGGATTTAAAGTACCAAAAAGGACTTCTGGCCAAGATGGTGGTGTAGGTAGATACACTGTGCCTCTTCGCACAATGAAAAGAATGACAACAAATTTAAAAACAAAAACCAACCAGAACTGCCAGAAAATTGAACTGTATAGAAATCCAACAGCCAATGAGTTAAAGAAGAAACATCCACCCAGACCAGTAGGGGGCGGGGCAGAGAAGGGCATCCAGGGCAGGGAGAACTTACAGGGAGGGCAGTGGCTGGAGGACTGGGACCAGCAAGGCTACAGCTTGCAGACCAGGCAGTCCTAAATTTGCATGCTCATAAACTGGGAGGAACAGCTGGGGAGCTAGACAGATCACGCAACCCAGGTTTCCAGCATGGGGAAATAAAGCCTCAAAACCTCTGACTGGAAAAACCTGTGGTGATTGCAGCAGCAGGAGAAACTCCCAGCCACACAGGACAATTCGTTGGAGAGACCCATAGGGTCCCACAATATTCACAAACTCACCCACCTGGGGATCAGCATCAGAAGGAACCAATTTGCTTATGGGTAGCAGGAAAGTTACTGAAAGCTAGCCGAGAACCCAGCAAGTGGTATTGGTCCCTTTTGGATCCCTCACCCACATACAGCACCACAATGCAGCAACATGGATTGCCCCACCCTGGCAAATACCCACAGCTCCACCCCTTACTATGTAACAGCTTTGCTGAGGCAAACAAACAAACAAACAAAAAATGGCCCAAATTAAAAACATATCAAAGTTACAGAAAAAAGACACCTAAGCAAAGAAGAGATAGTCAACCAATCAGATGCACAATTCATAACACTGGTGTCAAGATGCTCACAATAATGGTTGAGTATGGTTGTAAAGTAGAGGAAAGACTGAAGGCTATGAAAAGCGAATTAAAGGAAAATGCACAGGGAACCAACAGTGATGGTGTAGAGGAAAAGTCAGCTAGGTTAGGTAGCCTAGAGGAGGGACCGGGAACTAGGAAAGAGTTTGTTTAGGTGACTTAGAAGATGCTAGCCAGCTGTTGGATTTCAGCCAGGCAGTCATAATTTCTGTTTCGGCTTTTGTACACTCAGCTTCAGATTATGATTCTTCAAGGCTAACTCCCGTCTGCACATAGCAGCTAACTCCCACTTTGGCTTCAGAGCACCCAGCTTCAGATAAGGACACCTCAAGGCTAGAGTTATTTTTTGCATCAGCTTCTGTACCTCCTGCTTTTGCTACGTAGGGAAGGGTGTCCAGAAAGCAATAAAAGCCCTGCTCAGCCAAGGCTCGGAGCTCAGAATTTGGGGTCTGTACTCCTCTGGGCCCGTGCAGGTTAATAAAGGGTCGTGCTCCGCCATCCAACTGCGTGTTGAGTTGTTTCCTTCCGTAACAATGGGAAGGAAACTGGGTCTCAAATCAATGATTTGGACCAAAGAAAGAAATAAACATTCAAGCAGAACACAATGAAGAAACAAGAATTTTTAAAAATGAGGAGAGGCTTCGGAACCTCTGGGACATCTTTAAAAGTTCCAACATCTGAATCATAGGGGTCCCAGAAAAAGAGGAAGAGCAAGAAATTGAGCACTTATTTGAAAACATAATGAAGGAGAACTCCTCCAATCTGGCAAAGGAAATAGACTTCCAGGAAGTCCAAGAAGCTCAGAGAGACCCAAAGAAGTTGGGCCTAAGGAAGCACACACCAAGGCACAATATAATTACATTACCTACGATTAAAGATAAGGACAGAATCTTAAAAACAGCAAGAGAAAAGGAGACAGTTACCTATAAAGGAGTTCCCATAAGACTATCAGCTGATTTTCAAACCTTACAAGAAAGGAGGAGCTGGAAAGAAGTATTCAAAGTCGTGAAAGATAAGGACCTACATGGAAGATTAGATCCAGCAAAGCTATCACTTAGAATGGAAGGGCAGACAAAGTGCTTCTGAGATAAGGTTGAGTTAAAGGAGTTCATTACCACCAAGCATTACATGAAATGTTAAAGGAACTTATCTAAGGAAAAGAAGAAGATCAAAAACTATGAACAGTCAAATGACAGCAAACACAACTTTCAACAACTGAAACTAAAAAACGAAAACAAACAAAGAACTAGAACAGGAGCAGAATCACAGAAATGGAGATCACATGGAGGGTTAACAGTGGGGACAGGGAGTAGGAAGAATGGAGAAAATGTAAAAGGAATAAGAAGCATAAATAGAAGGTACAAAATAGAAAAGGGGAGGTTAAGAATAGTATAGAAAATGAAGAAGCCAAAGAATTTATATGTACAACCCATGGGCATGAACTACTGGGGGGGAATCGGGGTCAGAGGGGGTATGAAGAGTGGAGGGTGATAAAGGGGGGAAATGGGACAACTGTAATAGCATAAGCAATAAAATATATTTTAAAATTTGGGGGAAACACTGAAGATGGTGGCGAGATAGGTGGGAGCTGAGTCCACTTCCCCCTGCACGCAGGTGGAACACCTAACTGATCTCCTGAGGAACAGAGTGAAAGGCCAATGGTATCCCTGCATATATGAAGGTTGGAGGCCAAAATTGTAGAGAACATTAAAAAATCACATGGTAAGGAGATTGCTTTGGGATGATAAGGTCCCCGGGACCAGCACAGGGACCAGGGCAGCTGCAGCCCCAGGCCCCATGCCTACCCCGCCTGTTGCAGGATTCTTGGAAGAGAGCCAGGTCAATGACTCCCTCCCTGGCCCAACAGAGAGGTTAGAGCAGCACCAGGATGGAATTGGATGCTTGAAGCCTCTGTGGGGAATAAAGACAAAATGGCAAACACACAGAGGCCGTGTTAGCCCACTGAGAATGTGGACGCCACCCGGGTCACTACCAGAGAAATTGGGGAGCCAGGTGACACCTGGAAAAGGGGGAAGAATTGAGCCACGATGGACCCTGACCCAGATAGTCTCTAGTCTGGTTGGGAAGTTGGGCTGTGTGAGAAGCCAGGCACTTACTATGAGAGGCAGGCTTGAACAGGAGGAATTAGTTAGGGGGAAAAAAAGCCTCTGGGTGTCTGTTTAAGGGAATTCTCCCTTAAGCTACCCCTGCCTCACTGGCTGTGCCCCTGCAGCCACGCCAGCATTGGACGCAGGTCCACCCCTGTACCATGACAGCACTCATGCCCCTACACTCCCCATAGCAGTAGCAGTGGAGGGTGCTTGCCTGTACCCACGGCCCCAGTGGCATGCACCAGACCTGGCTGCTGCCACAGAGGGGCACACTGAACCCCACCTCCCCCAAAGCTGTATTCCCTGTCCCTGCTGCTGCCAAAACAGCATAGGCTGCACACCCGTACCCCAAAACCAGCAGCTGTGCCTGACACTGCAGCCCCCGCAGATTCACCCCACCGCCTCCCCCACAGCAGCGGAGGCTGCACGCCCACGCCCTGCAGACCCAGTGACACATGGCCAACCCCACAACCCCCGTGGCTGCACCCCTGCCCCCTCTACCACAGCAGCAGAGGCCACATGCCCACAGCTGCAGCTCCAGAGACAGGGGACCAACTGGTGCGCTAAGAGGAAGGAGGAAGTGCCACCCGCAAAGGAGAGCAGCAGGGCTCTGGAAGTTAGAAGTCCCCAGAAAGATGTAACTCACTGGGGGAGCTGAACTACCCTGAAGAGACTCTGAGAGTGTCTAGCACCTAGTACAGCAAGGAGCAGGAAGGTGGTGTGTGAGTCGCCCCTAACTGGTGCACCTCAAGGATAGCACAACTGGTGGACTGGAGGCCTAGGCCTGGTGCAGAAGGGCACTGGGGGCCCCGGCAGAGAACAGAGGAACTGAGTCAGAGCCTGGGCAACTGTGAAGATTCTGGCTCAGACCTGGCCCACATCAGTGCAAAACCACAGGAAGGGAAAAAAGTGAAACCCAACCTCCCTCAGCCTACTGCAGCCAGGAAGATAGGCCAAACTCACTCTCACTTGGCCAGTTTAAAGTCAGCAGGAGGCTTCCCCCCCCTTTTTTTTTTCCTCCCACAAGTGAGACAATCAGACCTGGAGCTGTGGGAGGACCAGATTCAGACCCAAAGAGGGATCATCTCAACAATCGAGAAACTGGGGCAAACTTTATTTTGCTATTCCAGAGAATTTGCAAGTTATTGTTTATTTGTATTTTTTCATTAATTTTAATTATTTTATTTTATTAGTATTTATTTGTTTTTCTTCTTTTTGTTCACTTTCCTTCATTTTGTTTAATTGCATTGCTTGAATGGCTTTCTTTGTTCTCTCTTTCATAGTGTATTTTTAACTTTCCTTCTATCACTTCACTTGTGTTCAATACCACACTACTCTAGGTCGTGTACTTCCTATTCTTGTTATCCAGATGGCATAGATTCTGCATATGATTGTTGCTCCAGTATCATTGTAAATAACTGTTGTTCCATATAATTGCAAATGCTACATACACATCAGCCCTCCTGGATCTTAGCCCAGTTCACTTTCTTCTGGAACTTTATTAGTGTTGGGGTTAACTCTATTCTCTCGCAAAATGCAAGTATTTTCTATCCTTTACTCTCACTATTATCTCATAATCTGACCTCCCACAAGCTCACTGTTCTCTGGATTCAACTCACAATCCTTATTCCCTTTAACAAGCGTCTTATCTCTTTTCCACTCTTTCTAAAGAGTGGCTAGTTGGGTGAAATATCACAGTTAACATTATATTTATCCCATGGACCTCCTATCTCTTCTTTACATGTTGGTATTTTAAATCCCATAGAATACACTCCTGCTGCCTTAATCATTTTTACCTTCCCCCTCCAAATGATCACATAAGAGTAGGTGGGAGCTGTGAACACCGGTACACCTGCTGGAAGAGAGAACAAACCAACAAAGGAACCACCAACAGATAATAAAGGAAGATGGTGGAGGAGTGAGTGGAAGCCACACTAAACTCCTCCCAGGACCAAACTTGGAGTACAACTAAATGGTGGAGAAATTACCCAGAACAAACTACTGAACAATAGGGAGAGAGAAGCCTGAAAACCTCATAGACATAAGAACCAACTTCAACACAACCAGTCCATACCTGCACAACAGAACACAAGACGTGGTAGATGGAGTGACACTCAGTTAACCAGCTAGAGGGAAGGAGCCACCAAAGAAAGACCCAACAACAATCAAATCCCAAAGACATACAGAGAGCCAAAACGAACAACATCCCCAAAACAGCAATGTCAGGAGATCAAGGAGAATGAACCATTGAATTTCAGAGGTCTCATACCATAGAAGTTCACACCACAAAGCTAGGGAGTAAGAACAAATCAATTTAAGAAGCAGAGGCTAACCAGAAGAGTCTCACACAAAAAACAGGAGATGAAAAAACACACCCCAAACAAAAGGAAAGGAGGTAGCCTCAGAAAGAATGCAAAATGAAATAAAGGCAAGCCAATTAACAGATATTGAGCTCAAAGCAATGGTTATAAGGAAGTTCATAGAGCTTACAGAGATTTACCAAAACCTGCAGGGAAACTACAATGAACTCACTGAAAGCTATATCAACATGAAAAAGGGAATTAGAAATTATCAACAAGGGCCAAGAGGAAATGAAGAATACAATTTCTGACTTGAAGAACACAGTAGAAGGAATCAAGAGCAGGCTTGATGAAGCAGAGGATCAAATCAGTGAGCTGGAGAAAAAGGAAGAAAAAAAAAAAAAAACACCCAGAAAGAGCAAGAAAAGGAAAAAAGATTCAGAAAAAAAGAAGAGGTGTTAAGGGAACTACAGGACAACATAATATGTAATAATATATACATAATAGGGGAGCCAGAAGGAGAAGAAGAAGAACAAGGAATAGAAAAGCTGTTTAAAAAATAATGATGGAAAACTTCCCTAATTTCGAGAGAGAAAAGGTCACACAAATGCAGGAAGCACAGAGTCCCAGTCAAGAGGAACCCAAAGAGGTCCACTTCAACACACATCATAATTAAAATGGCAAAATTCCAAGACAGAGAGAGGGTCTTAAAGGCAGCAAGGGAGAAACAGGAAGTAACATAAAAGGTAGCCAGGATAAGAATAGCAGCTGACTTCTTAATTGAAATCCTCCAGACTTCTGGCCAAGATGGATGCATAGGTGGACACACTGTGCCTCCTCGTACAACCAAAATTAAGGACAACAAAGATTTAGAAACAAGGGAACAATCAGAACTGACAGAAAATTGAACTGTACAGAAGTCTGACAACCATTCATCCAGACCAATAAGAGGGGCGGAGTCGTGGCAGGAAAAAGTGGAGGTTGGCAAACCCGGGCATGCAGGGAGCAGTGGCTAGAAGATCCCAGGCATTCAGGCAGCGGCTAGCGGATCCCGGGCACCGGGTGGCAATGGGCAGACCCAGTGAGGCTGGGCAAGGTGGCTGGCTGACCAGACGGTCCCACATTCTCACTCAGATAATCCAGAAGAAAACAGGGAGCTAGACAGACCTCGCAACAGAGGGCCCCAGCACCAGGAAATAAAGCCTAAAAACAACAATTGAAAACACCTGTGGGAGTTGAGGTGCCAGGAGAGACTCCCAGGCTCACAGGGGAGTTCGTTGGAGAGGCCCATACGGTCCTAGAATGTACACAAACCCACCCACACGGAAATCAGCACCAGAAGGGCCCAATTTGCTTCGGGGAAGTGGCGGAAGGGACTGGAATCCGAGAGAGAGTGGAGCAAGCACCATTGTTCCTTCTCAGACCCTACCCCCACATACAGCGTCACAACCCAGCGACTGGACTGCCCCGCCCTGGGGAACACCTAAGGCTCTACTCCTCACTACATAACAGCCGCGACCAGACAAAAACAAAACAAAACAAAACAACAACAACAAAAAAAAAAACAAAAAACGGCTCAAATGGGAGAACAGATGAAAGCCCCAGAGCCAATTCATCTAAGTGACCAAGAGATAGCCAACCTATCAGATGCACACACAGTTCAAAGCACTGGTGATTGGAATGCTCACAGAATGTGTTCATTTTGGTCACAAGTTAGATGAACAAATGAAGGCTACAATAAGTGAAATGAAGGAAAACACACAGGGAACCAATAGAGATGGGAGGAAAACTGGGACTCAAATCAATGGACTGGACCAGAAGGAAGAAAGAAACAACCAAACAGAAAAGGAAGAAATAAGAATTCAAGAAAAAAAATGGGATTGGCTTAGGAACCTTCAGGACATCTTTAAACTTCCCAACATCTGAATTATAGGGGTACCAGAAGGGGAAGAAGAAGAGCAACAAGTGGAAAACTTAGTTGAACAAATAATAAAGGAGAACTTCCCCAATCTGGCAAAGGTAATAGTCTTCCATGAAGTCCAGGAAGCTCAGAGAGTCCCAAAGAAGTTGGACCCAAGGAGGAACATACCAAGGCACATCATAATTACATTAGCCAAGATTAAAATGAAGGAGAGAATTCTAGAAGCAGCAAGGGATAAGGGGACAGTCACCTACAAAGGAGTTCCCATCAGACTGTCAGCTGATTTCTCAAAAGAGACTTTACAGGCAAGAAAGGGCTGGAATGAAGTATTCCAAGTCATGCAAGGCAAGGACCTACAGCCAAAATTGCTCTATCCAGCAAAGCTTTCATTTAGAATGGAAGGGAAGATAAGGCACCTCTCAGATAAGGTCAAGTTAAAGGAGTTCATCATCACCAAGCTCTTATTATATGAAATGTTAAAGGGACTTATCTAAGAAAAAGAAGATAACAAGTATGACAGCAAAAAGACAGGAAACTCACAAATATTAACCACCACACCTAAAACAAAAGCAAACTAAGCAAACAGCTAGAACAGGAACAGAAACACAGAAATGGAGATCACATGGAGGGTTAGCAACAGGGGAGTGGGAGGAGGAGAGAGGGGGAAAAGGTACAGGGAATAAGTAGAACAAATATTAGGTAAAAAATAGACAGGGGGAGGGCAAGAACAGTGTGGGAAATGTAGAAGCTGAAGAACTTATGACACATGGTCTGGAACTAAAGTGAGGGAATGTGGGTGGGAGGGGGTGTGCAGGGCGGAGGGGAATGATGGGGGAGAAATGGGACAACCGTATAAAATATATTTTTTTAAAAAATGGTAAGTAATACACAAATTTGGTATATTAAAGAAAATGCATACAAAGAAAAGAGAAATACTCCAAGTCAGAAGGGAATGCCAAGAATATTCCAAGTAATAAAAACCAGAGGCCTACAACCAAGATTACTTTCACAGCAAGGCTCTCAATTAAAATGGAAGGCCAAATAAGGAGCTTCACAGACAAGAAACCGAAAAGAATATGCATACTCCAAATCAGCTCTGCAAGAGATGCTAAAGTGTCTGATTTAAGAAAAGGAAGGAAAAGAGTGAGAGAAAGAGGAACACAGGTACGAAAAATTAGCAATGAATAAGTACTTATCAATAATAACCTTAAATGTAAATGGATTAAATGCTCCAATCAAAAGACATAGAATAACTGAATGGATAAAAAAGCATGACCCGCATACATGCTGCCTACAAGAGATCCACCTCGGAACAAAAGACCTGCACAGAATGAAAGTGAAGGGCTGGAAACAAATTTTCCAAGCAAACGGACAGGGGAAAAAAGCTGGGGTAGCAATACTCATATCATACAAAATAGACTTCAAGAAAAGGGCCAAGAAAAAAGACCCAGAAGGTCACTTTATAATACTCAAGGGAAGAATCCATCAAGAAGACATAAGCATTAAAAATATGTATGCACCCAACATAGGAGCACCAAATACGTAAAGAAAATCTTGGAAGACTTCAAGAAAGATATCGACAGAACACAATTATAGTAGGTTATTTTAACACCCCCCTGTAAAAAAAATGGATAGATCTTCCAAACAAAATATCAACAAAGATATTGTGGCATTGAAAAATGCCTTAGATCAAGTGGACTTCACTGATAAGAAGCAAAATACACATTCTTTTCAAATGCACATTCAACATATTCAAAGAGAGACCACGTGATAGGATACAAAACAAGCCTGAACAAATTCAAGAAAATTGAAATTGTATCAAGCATGTTCTCTGACCACAAGGGAATGAAACTAGAAACCAACCTCAAGAAAAAAACTTGAAAACACTCAAACTTATGAAGACTGAATGGCATGCTATCAAACAATGAATGAATCAAGAATGAGATCAAGGAAGAAATCAAAAAAGTTTCTGGAAACAAATAAAAATGAACTCACAACAATCCAAAACTTATGGGACAAAGAGAAGGCAGTCCTGAGAGGGAAGTTCATAGCAATACAGGCCTACCTGAAAAAGATAGAAACATTTCAAACAAACAACCTAAACCTACACCTACAAACACTGGAGGAAAAACAACAAAGACAGCCTAGAGCAAGTAGAAGGAAGGAAGTAGACAAGATCAAGCAGAATTAAATGACATTGAAACTAAAAGTACAATTCTAAGGATCAACAAATCCAGGATCTTGTTCTTTGAAAAGATAAACAAAGTTGACATGTCTTTAAGAAGACTCATCAAGAAAAAAAGAGAGGACCCAAATAAACACAATCAGAAATGAAAGAAGGGAGGTTAATATTGATACCATAGAAATACAAAGGATTTCAATAAATTACTGCAAATGACTATATGCCAAGAAATTTGAAAATGTAGGTAAAATGGATAAATTTCTAGAAAAATATAATCTTCCAAAACTGAATGAAGATGGAGCAGGAAGCCTGAAGAGAACAATAAGAGCTGACGAAATTGAAGCAGTAATCAAAAAGTCTCCTGGCACACACAAGCCCTGTATGGAACAGTTTCATGGGAGAATTTTCTAAAGCATTTGAGGAAGAGCTAAACTTCACAGACTATTCCAAAAATTCCAAGAAGATAGAATCCCACGTGCTTTTTATGAAGCCAGCATCATCCTAATTCCCAAAACCAGATGAAGACATAACAACGAAAGAAAACTTCAGGCCAATATCACTGATGAACATAGATGCTAAAATGCTCAACAAAATATTGGCAAACTGCATCTAGCAATACGTTAAAAAGATCATACACCACGAAGAAGTGGGATTCATCCCAGAGATGCAAGGATGGTTCAATATTTGCAAATCAATAAATGTAATCCATCACATAAACAAAAGCAAAGACAAAAATCGCACCATCATATCCATAGATGCAGAAAGAGCATTTGACAAGGTACAACACCCATTTACAATAAAAATGCTCAGCAAAGGAGGAATAGAGAGAGCATTCCTCAACTTTATAAAGGCCATATACGAGAAACATACAACCAACATCATACATAATGGGCAAAAACTAAAAGCTTTCCCACTAAGATCAGGAATAAGACAAGGGTTTCCACTTTAACCATTTCTGTCCAACATAGTATTGGAAGTCCTAGCCATAGCGATCAGACAAGAAAAATAAACAAACAAAAAAAAAAAACCATCCAAATTGGAAAGGACGAAGCAAAACTGTCATAGTTTGCAGATGGCATGATAGTGTACAGAATATCCTATAGACTCCACCAAACAACTACTCAACCTAATAAATGCATTTGGCAAAACAACAGGATACAAAGTCAATATTCAGAAATCAAAGGCACTTTTGACAATACACAATGAAATATCAGAAATAGAAATCAGAGGAAAAATCCCATTTGACATAGCAACAAGAAAAACAAAGTACCTAGGAATAAACCTAACCAAAGAGGTAAAAGACCTTTACTTAGAAAACTATACAACACTGAATAAAGACATTAAGGAAGACACAAACAAACAAAAGCCTGTGCCATTCTCATGAATTGGAAGAATTAACATCATCCAAATGTCATACTACCCAAAGCAATTTATAGATTCAGCACAATCCCTATTAAAGTACCAATGACATATTTCACAGATATAGAACAAACACTACAAAAATTTATATGGAACCATAGATTACCCCAAATAGCTGCAGCAATTTTGAGAAAGAAGAGCAGAGTAGGAGGAGTCACAATACCTGATATCAAACTATATTACAAGACCACTGTAATCAAAACAGCCTGGTCTCTATTCTGTTCCATTGGTCTATGTGTGAAGATGAAGAAAAAGAGTGACAGAGAGAGAAACGGAACTGCAAATGAAAGATATGACAATGAATAAGTACCTATCAATAATAACCTTAAATGTAAATGGACTAAATGCTCCATTGGATTCATCCTAATTTCAAAACCAGAAAACATACAACAAAGAAAGAAAACTAGAGACCAATATCACTGATGAACATAGCCACTAAAATTCTCAACAAAATATTGGCAAACCACAACCAGCAATATATAAAAAAGATCATAAACCATCATCAAGTGGGGTTACTCCCAGGGATGCAAAGAAATACAAAATATTTCACATATATAAAAGGAAAGATAAAAATCACATGATCATAACAATAGATGCTGAAAAAGCATTTGAAAGGGTACAGCACCCATTTATGATGAAATCACTCAAAGGGTGGGAGTAGAGGGAGCACACCTCAATATAACAAAGGCCATGTGTGAAGAAAACTGCAGCCAACATCATACTCAATGGACGAATGATAAAGCTTTCCCACGAAGATCTCAAACAATAAAATGATGTCCACTCTCACTACTCTTATGCAACATAATATGGAAAGTCCTAGCCAGAGCGATCAGACAAGAAAAAAAAAATTAACAGCATCCAAATTAGAAATTAGGAAGTAAAACTGTCACTGTTTGCAGATGACATGATAGTGCACATAGAAAACCCTATAGACCACACCAAATAACTAGTTGACCTAATAAGTGACTTTGGAAAAAGAGCAGGATAAAAAGTAAATAATGAGAATTCACAAGCATTTCTGTACACCTACAATGAATTATCAGAAACAGAAATTAGGAAATAAATCCCATTTTGCTGTAGCAAAAAGAAAAATAAAGTACCTACAAATAAACTTAACCAAAGAGATAAAGGAACTGTACTAAAAAAAAAAAGACAAAAAACTGCAAAACACTGAAGACAGAAATTAAGGAAGACACATAAAGGGAAGCATATACAGCATTCATGGACTAGAAGAAATGACATCATCAAAATGTACATACTACACAAAGCAATTTATAGATTCAATAAAATCCATATTGAAACATCAAACACATATTGCACAGATATAGAACAAACATTTAAAAAAAATATATGGAACTATAAACAACACTGAATAGCTACAGCAAAATAAGAAAGAAGAACAAGTAGGAGGCATCACAATATCTGACACCAAAACATGTTACAGGATCACAGTAATCAAGAGTCTGACACTGGCTTAAGAACATACAAATAGATCAATGGAACAGAATAGAGAGCATAAAATGAACCCCAGGATCTAGAGTAAATTAATATTCAACAAAGGGGGAAGAAGCATAAAATGGAGTAAAATAGCCTCTTCAACAAATGGTGTTGGGAGATACGGACAAGAACATGCAAAAAAACACGAAACTACATCACCAACTTACACCATATGCAAAAATAAGCTAAAGATGGATAAAAGATTTAAATATAAGTCATAACACCTTAAACGTTCTAGAGAAAACAAGCAGGAAAATTTCTGACATCCCATGCCACAATTTTTCACTGAGACATCCTGTAGGCAAAGCCTGTAAAGGAAAGAATGAACAAATGAGGCTACATCAAACTAAAAAGCTTCAGCATGGATAAAGAAAACCTCAACAAAATGGGAAGTGAACCAAATATTTGGGAAAACTTATGTGACAATGATATCTTGGACAAGAGTTTGATCTCCAAAATACATAAAGAACTCACATGACACCATACCAGGAAGACAAACAATCCAACTAATAAATGGTCAAAGGACCTGAACAGACACTTCTCAAAGGAGGACATACAGAGGGCCCAGAGATATATGAAAGGATATTCAGCATCACTGGCCATCATAGAGATGCACGTTAAAACCACAATGTGATACCCCTTCACACCAGTCAGAATGGCCATCATAAACAAGCCAACAAGCAACAAGTGCTGGTGAGGTTGTGGAGAAAAGGGAAACCTGCTGCACTATTGGTGGGAATGCAAACTAGTGCAGCCCTTATGGAAAATACTATGGAATTTCCTCAGAAAACTAATAATGGAACTGTTTTTTCACCCAGCATCACCACTGCTGGGATTATACCCTAAGAATACTAAAACACCAATTCAAAAAAACCTATGCAGCCCAATGTTCATAGCAGCACATTTTATAATAGCCAAGTGATACAAGCAATGTAAGTGCCCACCAGCAAATGAGTGGATATAGAAACTAAGAGACTAAGGGAGAATCAAACCAGGAGATTCAGGGAAGAGGTGAGAAAGTGGAGGGTTTGCATTCACTTATTATTTAGTCTGTATCCAATCCCCCAAAGGAAGTGGGCAAGTTAAGAACTGACTTTAAGCACTGTGGCCATACCTATGGGGGAAGTCAACTTGAAAGAGGGTGGGCTAGAGGTCTTCCAGGGGTGGAGGTTGGGTCTTCATGGACAGCTAGGGGTTAGCCTGGTGAATGAGGGGCAGGATGGCCAGATGAGGCAAGAGCAGGGGTGGAGGGGGAGCACACAAGATATGGAGGAGAGGTGGTCTGGAATGGTGGGCCCAAGAGCAGGAGCAGAGAGAGCAGAGTGAGGGAGAGCAGAAGGAGGTTGGAGAGGGAGGTGACCCTGTGGCCCACCTGGGCCTGAAGGGTGGAGGCAGCCCTGAGGGGCTCCAGGCAGAAGTCTGAAGGTTACTGTGCCTTTGATGCAGAGATGGGCTGGGTGGGGTGGTGCTGTGGTGAGCTGGGCACCTGTTATGCTGATGGATAGGCTGATTTGAGCTGGGGTGGCTGGTCGAGATGGAGAGCATGTGATAAACCGGCAATAACTGGGTGCCTGAGAAGGTTGGTCTTTGTGGGTAATACAGCAGGTGCCAGTAAGTAGTCAAGGATGATGCTGAAAGTTTCATTTTGACATATGTTAACATATTTGCGTGTGTGCATGTGATTAAATGTCTATAAAACCTCAAAAAAAAAAAAAAACCAAAAAACTAGGAGACTGATCAAGAAAAAAAGAGAAAGTACCCAAAAAACAAAAGCGGAAGTGAAATTAAGGACAAACTGACAGTAACCAGAGGGGAGGTGGGAGGGATAATGAGGGAAAAATGGGAAAGCCTTTTAGGAACAACTATAAAGGATGCAAACACAAAAACCAAGGGAGGTATTAAAGAAGGGACGTGGAGATGGCTGGAGTCGAGGGAGAGTGGTGGGAGAAAAAGGCAGACAACAGTACTTGAACAACAAAATAAAAAATAAAAAACAAAGGCAGAAGTGAAAGAGGAAGGATTACAACTGATACCACAGGCACAGAAACAATAGTAAGACATTACTACAACTAACTATATGCAAAGAAATTTAAAAATCTGGGTGAAATGGACAAATTTCTAGAAAAATAAAATCTTCCAAAATGGAATGCAGAAATAAAAGACAGCCTGAACAGATTGATAATGACTGATGAAATCAAAACTGTAATTAAAACACTCCTGGCACACAAAATACCTGGACTGGATGGTTTCACGGGAGAATTTTACAAAGTATTTAAGAAAGGTCTAACCCCTATCCTTCTCAGACTACTCCAAAAAATCCAAGAAGAGGGCAGGCTCCCAAACTTTTTTTTTTACAGAGACAGCAATTATCCTAAATTTAAAACCAGATAAAGACATAACAAAGAAACTCTAGGCCAATATCGCTGAAGAACATAGACACTAAAATCTTCAACAAAATATTGGCAAACCACATCCAGCAATACATTAAAAATATCATACACCATGATCAAGTGGGAATCATCCCAGTGATGCAAGGATGGTACACTATTCACAAATCAATAAATGTAATACATCACATAAACAAAAGGAAAGACAAAATCACATGATCATATCCATAAATGAAAAAATCATTTGATAAGGTAGATAATCCATTAATGATAAAAAAACATTCAGCAAAGTGTGTGTAGAGGGATTATACCTCAACATAATAAAGGCAATATATGAGAGATATACAGCCAACATCATACTTAGTGGGCAGAAACTAAGCCTTCCCACTAAGATCAGAAACGAGACAAGGATGTTTGCTTTCAACACTCTTATTCAATATAGTATCAGAATTTCTAGCCACAGCGACTAGGCAAGAAATAAAAGGCATCCAAATTGGAGAGGAAGAAGTAAAACTGTCATTGTTTACAGATAATACAATAGTGTACACAGAAAACCTATAGACTCCACCAAAAAACTACTGCACCTAATAAGTGAATTTGGCAAAATAGCAGGATTCAAAGTCAATATTCAGAAATTGAAGGGCCTTGTATACAGCAACAATGATATATCAGAATCAGAAATCAGGAAAAAATATCCCACTTGCTATAGCAAAAAGAAAAATAAATACCTCTGAATAAATCTTACCAAGGAGGTAAATGACCTGTACTCAGAAAACTACACAAAACCGAAGAAAGAAATTAAGGAAGACAAAAATAAATGGAAGCCTATACCATTCTCATAGATTAGAGGAATTAACTTCCTCAAACTGCCCATATTACCCATAGTGATCCATATTAAAATACCAGTGACATATTTCACAGACATAGAACAAATATTTCAAAAATTATATGGAATAATAAATGACCCTAAATAGCCATAGCAATTTTGAGGAAGAAGAACAAAGTAGAAGGGATCGCAATACCTTATATCAAACTGTATCACAAGGTCACTGCAATCAAAACAGCCTGGTACTGGCATAAGAACAGACACAGTCAATGGAACAGAATACAGAGCCCAGAAATAAACCCAAGTCTCTATGGTCAATTAATATTCAAGAAAGGGGGACAGAAGCATAAAATGGAGTAAAAATAGCTTCTTTAACAAATGGTGTTGGAAGACCTGGACAGCTACATTAAAAAAAAAAAAAAAGACTCGATCACCAACTTATACCATACAGAAAAGTATATTAAAGGTGAGTGAAAGATTTAATGTAATTTGTTACACCATAAATGTCCTAGAGAAGACCATAGGCAGAAAAATCTCAAATATACCATGCAGCAATAGTTTCACTGCTATGTCCCCTAGAACAAGGAATGTAAAGGAAAGAATAAACAAATGGAACCTCCTTGAAATAAAGAGCTTCTGCATGCCTCAAAACAGCAGTAAAATGAAAAGGGAGCCAACTGTATGGGAAAATACATTTGCAAATGCTACCTTGGACAAGGCTTTGATCTTCAAAATATACAAAGACCTCACATGACTCTACTCTGGGAAGATAAACAACTCAACTAATAAATGGGCAAAGGACCTGAACAGACGATTCTCCAAGGAGGAAATACAGAGGGCCCAGAGACATATGAAAGGATGCTCAGTATTACCAGCCATCAGAGAAGTGCAAATTAAAACCACAATGAGATACCACTTCACACCGGTCAGAATGGTCATCATAATCAAATCAACAAACAAGTGCTGGTTAGGTTGTGTAGAAAAGGGAACACTAGTGCACTGTTGGTGGGAATTCAGACTCTGCAGCCATTGTGGAAATCAGTAGGGAATTTCCTCAGAAAACTAAAAATGGAACTGCCTTTTCACTAACCAGTACTTCTGCTGTGATTATATCCTAAGAATCCTAAGAATCCTGAAACACCAATTCAAAGGAACCTATGCACCCCAATGTTCATAGCAGCACAATTTACAACAGACACTCATGTTGCTTCCTAAGTGCCATCAGTAAATGAGTGGATCAAAACATGTGGTACATTTACACAATGGAATACTATGCAGCAGAAAGAAAGAAGGAGCTCCTAGCATTATGTTAAGTGAAATAAACCAGGCAATGAAAAACAAATACTAAATGATCTCTCCTATAATTGGAGCCTAATCAACAAAACAAACAAGCAAGCAAAATATAACCAGAGACTTTGAAATAAAGAACAAACTGACAGTAACCTGAGGGGATGGGAGAGAGGGATAACGGGGGAATGTTGGGGAAGAGCCATCAAGGAACATGTGTAATGGACAACTGAACAAAGTCAAAGGAGGTAGGTTTGAAGGTGGGAGGCAGGGATGAGTGGGGCAAAAATTGAGAAAACTGTACTTGAACAATTAAATAAATAAGCAAACAAACAAACAAACAAATAAATAAATAAATAAAATTAAGTTAGACACAAATAAATGGAAGCATACACCATGTTCATTGATAGGAAGAATGATCATCATCAAAATGTCCATATTACCAAAAGCAATTTATGCATTCAATGCAATCCCCCATTAAAGTACCAATGGCATATTTCACAGATATAGAACAAGCATTTCAAAATTTTATATGGAACCATAAAAGACCATGAATAAATTCAGCAATTTTTAGAAAGAAGAACAAAGTATGAGAAATCACAATAACTGATGTAAAACCTTACTACAAGGTGACTGTAATCAAAAAACAGTCTGGTACTGGTATAAAACAGACACATAGACCAATGAAACAGAATAGAAAGCCCAGAAATAAACCCAAGTCTCTATGGCCAATTAATATTCAACAAAGGGGACAGAGGCAAAAAAAAAAATCAAGTAAAAATAGCCTCCAACAAATGATGTTGGGAAAACTGGACAGCTGTATGGAAAAAAAATGAAAACCTATCATTGACTTACCACATACACAAAAATAAGTTCAAGTTGGATAAAAGACTGAAATATAAGTTGCAACACCATAAAAATTCTGGAATAGAACATCAGCAGAAAAGTTTCAGATATTCCATGCAACAATATTTTCACTGATACACCCCCTAGAACAAGGGACATAAGAGAAAGAATAAACAAATGAGACCTCATCAAAATAAAGAGCTTCCACATGACTAAATAAAACAACAGGAAAATGAAAAGGGAACCAACCATATGGGAAAACATTTGGTATGATAACCTCAGACAAGAGTTTGATCTCCAAATATATAAGAAACTCACATGACTCCAATACAAGAAGACAAACAGCCCAATTGAAAAATGGGCAAAGACTTGAACAGACACTTCCCCAAGGGGGACATACAAAGGACCCAGAGACATATGAAAAGATGCTTAGCACCACTAGCCATCAGAGAGATGCAAATTAAAACTACAATGAGATACCACTTCACACCAGTCAGAATGGCCATCATAAACAAATCAACAAACAACAAGTGTTGGAGAGGATGTGGAGAGAAGGGAACCCTAGTGCACTGTTGGTGGAAGTGTACTGGTGCAGCCACTGTGGAAAACACTATGGAATTGCCTCAGAAAACTGAAAATGGAACTGCCTTTTGATACAGCCATACCACTGCTGGGATTATAGCCTAAGAATCTTGAAACACCAATTGAAAAGAACCTATGCAGCTCAGCGTTCATAACAGCACAACTTACAATAGCAAAGTGCTGGAAGCAACTTAAGTGCCCACCTGTAAATGAGTGGATGAAAATACTATGGTACATTTACACAATTGAATACTATGCAGCAGAAAGAAAGAAAGATCTCCTACCCTTTGTGAAAGCATGGATGGAACTGAAGAGCATTATGGTAAGTGAAATAAGGCAGGTGGTGAAAGACAAATACCATATGTTCTCACCTATAAGTGGAACCTAATCAACCAAACAAATAAGCAAACAAAATATGACCAGAGACATTGAAATAAAGACCAAAGTGACGGTAAGCAGAGGAATGGGGAAAGTGGTATAATGGGGAAAATTGGGGAAGGGTCATCAAGGAAGATGTATAAAGGACACATGGACAAAGCCAAAAGGGATCAGTTCGACGGTGGGAGGTGGGGATGGGTGAGGTGATGGAGTGTGGTGGGGTGAAAATGGAGAGACTGTACTTGAACAACTAACTAACTAACTAAATAAATAAATAAATAAATAAATAAATAAATAAATAAACTTTAAAAAGATATTGCACTCTTCATTGTTTACTCACTTTTATTGATAGTTTCCATATGCTTTTCACTTTTTCATGGTGTATTTTACAGTACATTCCTTGCAGCTTCCCTGGATTTGTCTGTAGTTCTCACTGAGCTCCTTGTGCATCTTTATAACCATGATTTTGAACTCAATATCTGACAGTTTGCTTTCCTCAATTACATTTAGCATTCTTTCTGGGGATTCCTCCTTTCCTTTCAATTGGATTTTTTTCTTTGTCTTCCCATTTTAGGTAACCCTTTTTGTTTGTTTCTGCATATTAGATTGATCTGCTTTGCCTCCTTGTCTTTGTGGTTTGAAATTCTATGGTACAAGGCCAGTGGGGCTCAGTGGTGCAGTCTCCTTGATCTCCTGAGCTTGATGCTCTTGCAATGCTCTTTATGCCATTTATATGTGCTCTCTGGTTGTAATTGGGGTTTGGTTTTTGTTGGGTCATTCTTTAGAGGGTCCTTCAGTCTAACTGAGAACCAATATGCCTACCACATCTTGTATGCTATTGTACAGGTGCTGTCAGAACAAAACCAAACAGCCCAGGAAGCAAACCCACATCCACAAAAATAAGCCCCCTTACCTACACTATCAACACTAATTTAACCAATATTAATAAGGGTGTAAAGAGATTAAGACTATTATAAGAAAGGGAAAATGAATATGAGATGACTAATCAAAAGAAAAATGATTTTGAGAGGGAAGAGAAATAAATAAATATAAGTAACAGAAACAAGGCAAAGTGGCAGAGAAAATAGGATTTACATCATAAATAATGGAGTGGAGAAGTCAGAATGCAGTAAGAGAACTGAAGCATATAGTATTCGGTTTGAACAAAAATTAATATCTATAGAAAAATAGGAACCAAATAGAAAAAGATCCTCCACAGCAATATTAACAATTGAGCACAGATTACTATAGTCAGGATGGTTACGAGGCAACAAAGAAAGAAAGGAAAAGCTGAGAAATGTCTGTAGGAAAGGTAAGTAATTTTGAGAGGGTCTAGGGAGAAGGAATACTGTGAGTGAGGAATTAAAACCAGGCTAAGACATGGAAAATTTGAAAATTAAAATGAAAAAAAAAAAAGAAAGAGCAGGAGGAAGGCAAAAACGCAGTAGGAGAGGAGAGTGGTGAAATTTGAGATTTGAAACACAAAAATAGTAAATATGTAGAAATAAAATTGAAGAAATGCAAAAACAATCATTGTATCCAGAACCAACAAGCAAAGGTTGATAAATGTGCAGGGAGAATAAAAGTATTTAAGAATGGGGAAAAGAATGTGAGATGAGCAATGAATGACAAGGAAGCTGGTTTTGAGAGGCTGGAGTGTGGAAAGATATTGAGTGCAGAATAGAAACAAGTCATAGCAACAGAGAAAATAAGACAAAACAAAAATTAGAGGAGGAAGAAAGAAGTTAAAATAGAGTAAGAGAAGGGAGGAGCAAAATATGAGATTTGAAATAAACTATAATATAAGTGCTAGTGACCTAATAAGCACCAATACGGAGGAAAAGAAATGAATGTTAACAAGCTGTGCAGGAGAGAAAATAATGCAAATTATGAAGAAGACCATGGTGGAATTTGTCTCAGGAGAATCCAGTGTTTACCAGTGTCTTCTCTTTCTTGATCCACACCTAGTGATGTCAGATGGTGTCCCAGTCTGGCCCTAGGTACCCTGTTTGAGGCTGTAAGCGATCCATAGTCTGTGGCTGTCTCCTTCAGATTTGGCTGGACCCCACCCTTTTGCCCTGCTTGGTTTCCATCAGCCTTGGCTCCAAAACGTCTCCTTTAATAACCCAAGAGGACGATCAGTACCTTCTCCACCTGCCTCAAGAGGGGGCCTCTGGTGTGATCAGTGGGTGGAAACCCTGAGTCACACCCAAGGGACATGATTCAGTCTTCAGGGAAGATGGTGGGGGTGTTTCTCCATCTCCTTACTAGATGTTTTGGTCTATCCCCAATTCTTTCCAATAATATATGGCTTTTGGTGAATTTGTTGACCATTTCCTATAAGTGTCCAATCTGTGTAAAAGGGGCAGCTCTTTCCTGCTTGGTGCAGGCACCATCTCTGTCTGGACTCTGAGGCTGGAAGCAGCCCTAAACCCTTTTTGTTGCACTTATCTCTATTCTCTATGCTCTATTGAGTTTAGTGGATCAGGGTCTGAGAATCAGTGTAGCTTATAGTGTCTGGCTGAGGGCCTTTCAGAGTTTTTCTTCTTTCCCCTGCAGAAATGTGCCCAGCAGGGTGCTTCTGAATCTGGCCTCACTGATCTGCAGAGCCTGTAAGCTTACAGGTGTGGTTTGGGCTCCCCTGTCTGTGAGGGAATCTGGCTGGCTGCAGTGAATCTCAGGCATTCAGCTATTGGCCTTCCAACCCCCAGCTTGCAGCTCTCTTGCAGGAGGATTGGGCCCAAATCCTCCAATCTGAGCAGCCCACTTCTCACCAGCTGTACTGGGTGGGACCCACCAAACCTTCCATGTGACTCTATCTACCTGACTTCTTTGTTAGCAGAGTGGCTGCTCCTGCATGTATGCACATGCAAACCCCAGGTCCCTGCTGAGTCTTGAGTCATGCCTCTGCCCCCCTTTTAAAATAGTTTTGTTGTGGCCCAAATGCTGTAGCACCAAGCCATGGGGGTCTTGAACTCCTCGTGCTCTCTCTCCCCAAAAATCACAGTCTCTCATGGTTAGGACTGGCCATTTCCTGTCAGAGCCTCCAACAGTTTTAGATAAAGTTTTTCTCTGGATCCTTCCCAGATGGTGCTGCGAAGAGCACTGCAGCTATACTATGACACAGGGTGGTTCCCGCACTCGCTCCAAAGATTTTCAGCCTTGGACAGTCCTGCTCCCATGGTGCCATTTCTGGAGCCTTCACCTCTCTGGCTGTCTCTCTCCACCACCATTGCTAACAGCTTCTGCACTGATTCACAGCCACCCCAGCTCTGTTCCTCCAAAAGTGCTGATTTGGGCCACAGTGGCTGCAGTTGCTCTGCTTGGAGAGCCCAGGTTGCCCACTCTGGTGTGCTCTACAGGCAGGTAGGCTCTTCCCCACTCCCGGGCACTTCCTGCACTCTAATTCACATATGCACTCACTCACTCATGCTCTCACTCACTCAGGCTCTCATTCACTCTCAGCTGGAATTTTGAGTTCAATATTCTGTGGTTAGGCTGCAAGACCAGTCCAGGTTTAGGATCAAGTGGATGGACCTCCCAGCTACTCTGCAGCCATCTTGTATCTCTGACCTATGGATTATTTAGAAGTGTGTTTTCAAATATTTTGAAATTTTTCAAATATATTGTTACTTATACTTTAATGTGATCAGAGAGCACATTCTCAATAATTTGAATTCTTTTCAATTTATAATACTTATTTTATGCCCCCCCATATGGCATATTTTAGTAAATGATCCATGTACATGTAAGAGGGTGTAGCCAAGAGGGGTCCCCAAATAGGGATTTGGAATGGGGTCCAGAACTCAAGGTGTCCAGGAAATATTAGAAAGATATATAGGCTGTCCTCACCCCTTCCTCCCCAACAGGAGTGAGTTGAGGGAAGGGACACATGGAGCAGGAACATGCAGAGCTCTTTTGTACAGCAACAGCTTTGCAGCTAACCTCTGGCGTAGTCATTTAACATATCTATAACCTTTAACTGGTTGCACAGATATGTTAAATAGCTGTGGCCATGCTTTGAGCCAGGGAGATGGAAGTGACTTCCACACAAGATGTAACTGGGGGCAGCTCCCCCTGGTTACAGTGCTGTGCGAGAGCTTGGAGAAGATTGGCTCCATGAATGGGGCCACACCTGCCCAGACTTACAATGACAGCCCAGTAAACTTGGAATAATACAGGAATGCTGGCAGGTGTAACCGACTGTAGGAGGAGTCAGAAATGGGGGTACAGAGGAAGGTTGGCGTGGGGACTTAAACCCAAAACTTGGCAGCCATGCGAGGAGAGAACCACGCGGCCTTGGGGTGCTCCCTTTGGCCAAGTGGCTTAGGAAGTAGGAGAGACTTTGCCTGGAAGAAAAGGGGTGAAAGGACTATTGCTGGTGGGCCATGAGAAGTTGCCACATGACTTTGGATTAACTGGAGATCTTGGTGGCGACACAGCTGATGGTGCCAGGGGCCTGAATCACAGACTTCTACTTCTTTTCCTGAGATATGGTACCCCAGATTAGGGCAGAGGGAGAAGGAAGGACTGTGTATATTTGTGGATATCCTAAAAGACTTTAATATTTTAATGAAGACATTAGGTCATTACTTGAAGTCTGTAGAGCTTTAAATGAATATTTCCTTTCCTTTTCACAAATCTCGCATTGAGAGATGTCTTTCCTCTGGCAGCGGGCATAGAGAACCTGGGGGGGGGTCCTTTCAGTAATAGTATATCATACCCCCACCTTGCCACTGTTCTGTAACATACAGTTGAAAAGAATGTTTATTTTCCTGTTTGAGGGTACAATGTTTATTAGGTCAAGTTGGTTGATATGTTTTTAAATCTTTCATGTTTTTGCTGATTTTCTATTTGTTGTATCAAATATTGACAAGGGTAAGGAATAGAGTGAATAAATAAAATTGAATCACTATAGTCAGGCTGATTAATTACTAAAAGTGATAGGTTGAGGCTAAGGACACAGATCTGTTCTTATTCTAACTTGCCTTGAAACTTAAACTTTTGAAGTTTCCAGTCTTTCATCAATATGTGTATACATATATATCAACCCTCCAGTTGTCTAGAGGATTACCATCTTGGATCAATTCACATTCTAAAAATGCAGGACTGATTCTTCTGAAAAATGTACCATTTACTGTAAGAACTCCTAGCTATTCTTTCTTCTTTAGAACACTCTGGATAATGCCTGCTTGTGTTTCTGGTGTAAACCCTAAGATGCTTGAGTAAATCTTTATCACTTATATCTAGACAAAACCTTAGTCAACAAAGGAATACAATCTCAAACTATAATTGTGGATTTACATATTTCTCTTACGTATTTTTCAGCTTTTATTTGATACATAAATATATAGGGTTATATATACTCGACTAAAAGACCTCTTTATTTGCTCTAAAATGATGTTTTTACCTTATTCTTTCTTTTGGAATTCACTTTGTGTGATATTAATATATCTTTTTAAGTTTTCTTTTAACTCATTTAAACATTTTTATCATTGCATTTTTAATCTACTTCTGTTTTTATATTTAAAATTCATTTTTTATCAGCAACATATACATGCTTCCTTTTTCAATTTTACAATCTATGCCTTTAAAACAGGATGTTTGATTCATTTACATTTAATGTGACACTTGATATGGTTAAGATTATATCTATTTTCTTCATCTTGTTATTTCTGTTCTATGACTCATTTGTTCTTGGTGATTATAGACACACACACGTATATACACACAATGACATCATATCACATATATATGGTGATTATATATAATGACATATATGTATAATCACACACATATACATATACATGAATGACATTATTGGTTTATTGGTTATTTTTTTATTTTGGCTTCTTTAGCATTTACGATGTATATCGCTAACTTTGGTTACCTTAGCATTTGTAATACATATCTCTTGACATCTCAGACTACCTTTAAGTAATATTATATCCTATAGTATAAGAGCATACCAGTGGTTTGCTATCATTTCTCTTTCATGGCCTTTATGTTGATGTCATACATTTCACTTTACACATATGTTATAAACTCCACAATATACTATTACTGTTACTGATGGAAATGGGGTTTCAGGGTGTCTCACAGAAACCATTCCAGGAGTCCCACAAGCAAGGATGAGGTCTGTTGATAAGATTTATATGTGACACAAGATGCAAAACCAAAGGAGTTTTGCTGGGTTTCCAATGTTTCATCTCTGTCCATTCCACCTTGGAAAATCTCCAGTCTTGCCTTCATTAGGCCCAGAAATAGGGCCAGTGTCCTGACATTTTGTGCTATGACAAGGCTAATCCAGTCCAGCCTTTTTCACCATCTGACTAGAATAACTTGCTTTCCTGGCTGTGCTCTAGCCTGTACTGCTGTATCCAGTACCCAGGCTGGGCTTGAAACCTGCTTAAAGACTGTGCAGTGGCCAAATCCACATGGTTGCTAAAAAAGGAGAACAGGCCAATGAATGGGCAAACACATGTTGGGTGGGAGAGGTCTTTATTAGGTGCAATTATATTATCTCAGTGATGGGAAGGACCAGGCACAGTTTCAAAATAAGCAACAAACTTCCCAAGATTTTGTGGGTTTCTCATGAGTCTACTCCCTAACAACTCTATTTTCTTCCCAGGCTAGACTGATTGGCTTTTTTTTTTTTTTTTTTTTTGTCACAATTTCA